>JAQFVV010006691.1:165018-262498 GCA_028023455.1 Epiperipatus broadwayi | reverse complement strand
GGAGAACAGCGCCATGTAGTGGGCTAGATTGCTGGTTACTTGCTGTTTAGCAGACGATGTAAGCTGTATCGGTTTACCTATGGCTAACAGTGGCACCAAGTGGGCAGTAGTGCTGGCTGCTACTTGGCATGTTTCTGTGCGTACACATGGTGAACAGAACCATCTAGCGGCTGGAACTTTGTGTCATCTGCTTTTGGGTCCCTACTCTGAATATTTCTGCAATTTTTGCAGAAATGACGTCTCTAGCAGTGGCAGGACAGATATTCCCCAACTACCTATATTTTTAATAAAAACAATAACAAATTCTTTTTTTAAAAATAAAATTTTGTTCAAATACAAACAAGAAAAAACACAAGAAATATTTTGGTTGTCTTTTGATTGCCTCTATTTTTTTTTTTTACATTTAATTTTGACAAACAAAAGTAGACTACAATTAATAAAAAGAAAAAGATCTTTTTTTGAAAACAAATTGTGATCATTTGTTTTTGTTTATATACATTAAGCAACAGCAATGCCACCGGGTTTCCAATATTTTTTGTTGAAAAAAATTTTTCTTTTTCAAATTCATAAAAACAATAACAAATTACCCCCCCCCCTCAAATCAAATTTTGTCGAACAACATGCAAAAACAATGTCTTTTTTAAATACAATGTTGAGCGCCTTTTCTTTTTTTTTTGACATACAGTAACGTTAATAAAAAAACAAACTTTTTTTTTAAAACACAACGTTGATCGCAGATTCTAGCTTCATTCACTTTGATTTGTTTTGGTATCATACAAAAACAACAGTATATTGGCATAGGTTGGGTATTGAAAGCCATCTTGGACAGAATGCACAAGAATGGATCTTCATTTTTGTGCAGACCTTACCACATAAACTCTGTCAGGTAATTTGGAAGCAATTTCCTGGAAGTTCTGCATTGTTTCTTGTTTCGCCACTTCAAGAGGCCCCAAAGTCACTCCACATTTTGGGTATGAGCACCTGTTGTAGGATCTACAAAGTTGTAGCGGTGATTGACAGTAAGATGTTTAAAACCAGCAGCTTCAAGGTCCCTACTTTTGTATCCCCTCCAACAGTCAGAGAAGATGGTCATTCCAGGGTTAATGTTGTCTTTGATGGCCTCCAGCTGTAGATGCAGAGTGGGAAGCAACAGGGGACATGAAGCATTCTCCACTCTCCCTACACATCCCACAACATATCCACTGTTGTAGAAGTATCCTTACCTGATGATTTTTTCTGCAGGTGAACATCATTTCATTCACCTCAATGATTAAACCCAGCCCACCTACTTGATGGAAAGGTTGGGATGAGAGACTTTCACAACTTAACTCTCATAGTCCAATGGTCCATTCCACAACTGCACTTTTGCTAATACCCATCTCTGAATGTATGACTTCCTGTGGTAATTGATCGCGACTCCAGTAATAGATGAGATGAAGCACTTTGCAAAATGTTATCCTGGAGCCTTCCAACCAAGTTCTCTTTTGAATAGAACATCGTACATGACATGATGAGCATCGAAATTGCCATATATTTTTTGAATTATACAATTTCATTTTTTCCCCACACTCGCAGCACTTCTCATTTGGTAAAACATTTTATTTTGGAAAAATGATACAGCGTCAGAATCTGTGGTTGACAAGTTGGACAATTTATACATAGGAATGTTTTGTTCAGCCATTTCTACTTGTCTCGTATATTGACTTGTGGGAAACATGATTTTACACATTATGTTTTGGAAATCATGTTGGGACCTACTCTTTGCCACTGTTTTAAACATTTAAATTTGTGGACAGAAGGATTTTGACTGTCTTTAAATTTTTAATAATTTACACCACATCATTTACATACAAATAAAAAAAAGAATTCTATATTTAAAAAATTAGGTACACTTGAAATATAAACACTGTAACAGCATACGATAGACAATATTCAATTGTGCAAAATACCCTACACTATCGCAAAATGCACTACCTTGGAATGCCATACAGTGGCATAAATAGGCAATACAACGAAAGAGTTGTATTACATGTATATATACAACAGTGTTGTATTACTCGTAATTAACAACCATGCAAATGGCATTTTTATGTGTTTTTACACATAATTAGCACCGTGAAGCGGCCACGCCCGGATATCACATTACAACCGATTTGAATTTATTCCCATTTTTATATATACGGCGTAATACAACTGTTGTATTGCGTAATACACATTTTTATTCCCATTTTTTTCATATAATTCTTATTTTTATTTTATTGCCATAGATATTTACTGACCTTTTAGTATTAATGTTTGATAAATTATTACATTAAATCCACAATCTTTATCTTTTAATTATAAATTTTCATCTTTTTGAAATCATATTCTCAATTATCTTCTTTTCATTTTAATTTCCATAAAATAATCACATTATTTATTTATTTTAGTCAATTTTTAATCATCCAAATTTGTAATCTTTATTTTACTCTTTTTACAGATTTTCAAATGATACACTTATCCATTAATAGAGGATTTTAATCTCCTGATGTTTCATGTAAGTATTTGGTATAAAAGGTACATACCTTCATATAAGCCTCTAACCAAAATAATGAAATCAATGTATAATTGCTGCTTATATCATTTAACTCAATTTTAAATAAATCTTTTTATCTTTTGATATCATACTTGCAAATATTATGACTAAGATTTTATTTCATCATCAGATGAACCCAGTTTTGTAAAGGCTCACTTTTCTAAGAGTTTATAGTTAAGATTTTACTTCATTAATGCTTAAAATAAATTAATATATATATATGTCCCGAATGCTCTTGGTGCTAAATTTTAATAATTTCACAGACAATTAATAGCTTCATTATCTGTGCACAGAGCACACATATATATTAATTTATTTTAAGAGTTAATGTGAATTACAGAAAGATTTTTCAATGTGAGAATTATACATCAGCCTGAAAAACTATTCTTTTGGTGGAAAACAAAAACTTTGGGCTTTTAATATAATAATTGATTGTTTTAACAATTTTAAGATTTTAATATAAAGTAAGCAAAACATTTTAATGTTATCTAAATAAATTTACAAATTTTAATAAAGCTAAATTTAAATTTTCTAAAATATTTGATATCTTTATAGTGAAAATATATTTACTGGAACACCCTTTCACTAAAAAATTTCTTTTCCATTATTATAATAGTTGTTTTTAGGTTAATTAATGATTACCATGTATTAATATTAGAAAACAAAAATGCCAGTCATTTTTGTAATATTTTTTATTAAATATTTTGTAATAGTTTTTTTTAAAGATTTAATATAAATATGATTTTTATTAAACATTGCTTATTTATAAAAGTTTATTATATTTTCAATTAACATTGATAAGTATGTTGTTCATCTAAACTATATTAAGGGATTGACTTACCAAGAAGTTAAAGAGCACCTTAATGATGAATTACAAATTGGTGTTTGTGATTGTTACTGCAGCTGGATGGGGATCTTCACTTCAAAATATGTGCTATATGCCTAGTTAAGGGCATTCATATAGATTGTTTTCCAGTGCCAGTATGGTTTATGTAATGGCTGAATTACTTTGATCACATAAATGTAGTTGTTGCAAAGTACAGATTTTAAATATAAGATGTGAGGCTCTGTTCCTTCACATCCTGTTTCTTTCACTTGCTGTAATATTGGTATTAGAAAATTTAATTGAATCAACTATTGTAATTTATAAAATATATTTATATATGCTAAATTATTTATTGAGCATGAGATAAACTATTTGCTTATTATATCTATTGATTTTTAGTATCACATATTTAAATGAACTTTTAGCACACAATCCAGAGAACTGTATTAAAATATAATTCTACAAAACATCTACCCTCTTTAAATTATTTGTTTTATATTTGACTATGCAATGGCTAATAAAAAAAATTGAATGAAATTCAAAGGTTATTTAATGTACTCAGATATATAATTTTTTTGATTATTGTAATCAAAAAATTAAATAGAAAAAATATTATTTATATACAGTATTATATAAATATAGGGGATTTGAACAAAGACTTTCAAGCACCCTTCAATTATCCACATTATCTCATGCCACTGATGCACATGACCACACACATGTAGAAATCACCAATATATGTATTTTGTGCTGAACCAGCACTCATCTGTTGGTCCAGGTTATCATCTCCCACATGCATATATAATCAGTGCTCAGTTTATATTGAGATAGCAAGTCTTCATACTTTAATGGACAGGCTTCAGTCTACTCCAATCTCCAACTCTTCCGCCATTCATACCATTAAAAATCTGATGATGGAAAGCCCAAATCTCATGCCAATGCCAATATTATTACCATGCCCATGTTGGCCTCAAGTCACTCTGGCTCCTCATATATAGGATGTTATCCATTGAAATACATAGAATAAGGATGGGCAGGATACAGGCTTAATGTGTAAATATTTGAAATACAGGCATTCTTTATATACCTGGAGCTATATGAAGAATGCCTGTATTTCAAATATTTACATATTATATGTGATTTAGTTTGTTATTATGGCAGTTTTACATATGTTTGGAAAAAAAATCACTTCCATATAAACTATTGTTCAATGGTTCTCAAGTTTTTTAGTGTTTGAAATAGTCATTTGTGTAGTTTTGATTTTTTGTTAAGATATCATTGATTGAAAATTTAGCCTGACTAGTTATTTATTCCTTTGAGTTTAAAAACATAAATTAGGGCACCCATACTATTGATTTTGTGAAAGTTTGCAAATAATCTCTCATTGTTTAATATTTTATTTTCAACAAAAATCTTTATTAATAATAAATAGTGATTACATTTTGATAATGGATAAGTAAATGAATAAATTGTACAATAATATGATTATATAATGTTCTGATTGCCATATGGCTAGAATATGTTAGTGAATAGTTGTTATACACTTATGCACTAACATATTTTAAAATTTATTACATTATTTTACAAACATTATCTGTAAAATTTACAAATGAGATTAAAACAAAATCTTTTTTATTTAAGTGTTTAGGGTATTCTATTTTACATACTAATATTTATTTCTACATTTAAGAACTCACACTTAGGTTAACAATCATGAATGAGGTCTATAATTTCTCTGTTATCAAAAATTGTTTGAAAACCATAAAATATTGTATACATTCTGAACTTGAAATTAGAAAATATATATGAGATGTATTATAGGTATGATGAATATTATTAATGTAATAATTGTTATAGTTTATTGTTTATCATTATATGCAAATTGAGTCTACCTCTGCCTTGCCATGTCATTTTAATTTCTGCTATTTAATGTTTTATTAAGCCTAATGTTTTAAAAAGCTAATTAAATACTATACTGTGATCTATTTAATCATCTTTTTAATCAATTGCCAATGTACATATTTTATATCATTTTAATTATTGTAAACATATATGTTCAATAGTGGAATGTCATTCTATTTTATTATTTACTTGTAGCTCTGTACTTATTTACCACATGGATCTTTATTGTTAATACCTAAAAACATAAAGCTATAACATCTAATTCTATATCTTTTTATTTTAATTCTTTGATAGGCATTTTATAAACAATATTATATTATTAGTTTGTAAGTGAATAATGAATTGAGAGTATGATAAAGCTATCTACATTTCATTTTCTCTTTGCTTCTTTAACATTACATTTCTGTCACCAAATATTTCTGTGATAATCAATCAGTGAATTTAACATTCTGACTTCGGTACTTTTACTACCTAAAATCTATATTCATACAAAGTTAAAAAATGCAACAGAAAACTAAACAAGGAAGCATTTTTCTCTCCACCCTGTGCTACAATAATCATTTTTCTTTTTTACCTTGTTAGAAGTTAATTTGAAAATAAGCTCTTTATTCTGCATTAATATTGTTTACAATGTGTTTATTTGAAAAGCAATGGGAAAACACTACAATTGAAAGTGCTTATTTAAATAGTTTTATTATCATTTTTTACTTTTTAATTTTAAAAAACCTTCTGTTCTTAATTTAGAGACGTCCTGTGTGTATGATAAATAAAAGAAAAATATGGATGACTGTAGAGTACTTTTGCATTGTCCATTCAAGCTGCCAATAAATTACTTGGTTCAAAATGAAAGTGATGATTCCTTTTATTATTGGGATTTTTGCAAAGTCAAAAAAAAGACAACTACTGGGTAGTCATTGATAATTCAAAGAAATAAAAAAAGATTTCATTTAAAGCTTTTTCTCTTGTTAATTTGTTGTTGCTGTTTCAAACCCAGACAGTTCATGTTTATTTGGATTATTTAATTTGATTTGGAGTTTGTATTAAACAGTAGTTGACAATTTTTATCAAAATTTGTGACAGAATTCATTGTATTCCCCCTCTTACCTTACATCCTATATTTCACTTTTTGAAAAGCCAATAAATAAAAAGACATTTAAAAATTTTAAAGAAAAATAATAAGAATAAAATCAAAAGCAATCTGCCATTTATAAATTAAAAAAGATTGTTTGAAATTCTACATCAATTGATTTTGTAAGTTAAGATTAGGTATATTATAAAAAGAAATTCAAAGCATATAATAACATTTCACTCTTCTTACACTTTAAAACAAAATATATTTATTTATTCTTTACAGTTTTGACTTATTTTGCATTAATGTGTAAAAAGAGTGAAATGTTGTTATTATATATTATATAATAAAAGCAAAAATAAAAAAGGAAAAAGGAAGAGAAAGTATTGAAGATTATATTACAATATAAGAAATTCAAGGAAGACTTGAAAAATTCTAATTAACTGTACTTTTTCAAAACCAAAAAGAAATTGAAAAGACAAGTAATACTAACAGTTTGCCAAAAAAGACCTGTCAGTGGTAAGGATGAATAGGTTTTAGATGCCATTTTGAATTTATAAATTATAAGACATTCCTTTTTTAAACTCAAACAATCTTCAAACTTTTCCAAAACTGAAGAACTTACAATTGATTGACTATTCATCTCAGTATTGTTTTATGACATCAAAACAATATTTTAAAGTGACAAAGAAAATAAGCAATGTAGATTCATGCTTACACCAGTACCAAATATAGATTAATGATAAGTTAACATCTTTTACACTGTGGAAATTAATCATGCCAAAACAGATTATCTCTTTTATGAATAGTTATTGTATTCTTCAGATTTAGAAAATGCTGCCTGTATTTCAAGAAAAGGACAGATTGAATTATTTTCTGCTTTTGACATATTTATATAACTTCTCCTGGTCCTATATTCTACACACATATATATCAAAATTGTCATAATATATACCCATATGTGTGAACAAATATAAATATCTATATTGTGTAACCATCTGAATCTAATGATCTTAATAATTTATACACATTATTTAAATTACTATTTGCAACATGATTTCAGCTAATGCTTTATGATCTTCAAAAGGCATATTTTCCCATCATTTAATGTGTACACGGGTGTATGTAAAAAATTTTATACAGTAGTTACTAATAAATATTATGGGGGGGGGGGCTGTAGCCATTTCAAATCATAAGAGATTATGTAGTGGATTTATCAATTATGTTACATTTCTACAAGCAAATCAATTTGACTATTATGAGTATGTAATTCATAACATTCTGGAACTATAAAAATGCTTTCAAATTAGCATTCTAAAACAAAAGAAGAATAGTGTGGCAATACATAAAATCCTGAATCTTTTAAGAAATAACTTGATATTTTATTAGAGGAATATCATTAAGAAAATATCATGGTGGACAGATAATTTCATGTTGAATATCAGTTTTAATGTTGAATATGCATTTTTATATCTTTATAACACATGTAAGTCAAGTCACAATTAACAAACTCCATTGTGCTATTTTTGGATTAATTCGAGTATTATTTATTTGTTCACTAAATATAAAGTATTATTTTTTCATTTAAAGTAATAATGAAAAAATGTATAATCATGATTAGATAATGAAATACCGATTTCATTAGTTCTCAGATGTACATTTTTTTTATTCCAACAATGAAAAATTAGATATTTGTCAAAGTTTATTTTGAAGAATGATTCCTTTTGTTTTAAATGGTTAAACACTAAGAAGCAAAACATAATACTACATGAGCATGGCCATCTATAGTTTATAGTGGATAAATAGATAAACAAAAGAAACAATTAAAGGACATCTATTTAATAAAAAAAATATTCATTGTTTTGAATAAATCTGGAAATAGTGAATCATTTACTTATTAGATTTGAAAAATGAAATATTTTGTTTAAATTATTATTGAATGATAACAATACTTTTTTAGAATTAGAAGAAAGTTGCATTATCCCAAGCCAGTATTTAAAAAAGGAGAAAACACTGCAATATATGTTGCTATAGATACAGAAATAATTTTAGCAGTAAAATACAATGCTGTGTTTATCTTACCTTTATTTTTATAAATATTTATTCAGGACATATAGCAAAGAAGTATGCACTGTGAGTAAGATGAGATAATATAGAAAGAGGAAGCATTAGCTCTCCCATCATTTCGTATTTTTACCTATAAAATGAAAAAGATATCATAAATGCTATGCTGATCACCATAGAGGTAAGATAATTTAATTCACCTGGATTGTATTATCAAATGAATAATAATTAGATATCATCTAAAGATTCAAATTCCTCTATTTGTGTTTTCACTAGCAAAAAAACACCAAAGGAAATATCGAAGAATGGAATATTAACTGAAATTATTTATATGCAATACTATAATAGCAGATGCTAATAAAAACTTTTTTTTAAATTAACACTGTCCGATAAGTTTTAAAAAAGAAATAGTTAATATATACTGAAATAAATATCCACGTTTAAAAGATATTTATGGAAATTTAATAAATGTATCTATAATTTGTTTCCAGGGCAGAGTCATTGCAGACTATTTTTATCAACTTGTTCAAATTAAACTCTACATTGATATAAAAAAATACTTACTTAGTGTGAGCAAATGTATTTTTATCAGTTGTAAATAAAATAGATTCAATTTATATTTGTTTCACTTAGATTTTTGTATTAAACAGTGGAATGAATTCAAATAAAGAATGGTGTTTGAAAGGTATCATACAAAATATTTTATTTATTTAATTGCAATATATGAGAAAGAAACAGAGTATAGAAGAAGTTAATGAATGTTCATGAGTTAATAATACTTTGAAGCCAATAAATATAACATGATCACAATTTCTTATGATTGCTCTTAACTGTCATTAAAACAGGCCAAACTTTCTATATGTATCGCCTCTCAGTGTAAGCCAGAGTAATCAAAAGATGGCAGAAGGCTTGTGCATAAAATCCCCATCTAGTGCCTACTCACTGATGAAGGTCACAAGCCAGAAACTAGTCTGGGAATATTGGATGAGTAGGCACTAGATGTAAATTTTATGCACAAGCCTTCTGGCATCCCTTGATTATTCTGGTTGTACTGAGTGGCAATACATATAGAGAGATTTGCCTGTTTTAATAATACTTTACTATTGACTATATGTAAATTGAATACTTTTTTCAGTTTATAGATTTCTCAAGTAAACAACCTAAGAATCAAATTATTTTTAGTTGATAAGTAATTAGCTCTTATTATCGAGTGTGAAAGACAGGCCAAGGTAATGCTTTAAAAATTTTACCAACAAGTTGTAGTTACCATAAGCACTTGTATGCAAAGAATACACTTTTACATATTCACTAAACAGAAACCAAACACAAACTTATTTTCAAACAACTGTGAATACAAAGTATTTAAATTTTGTTTTAATATTTGCAATTTTTTTTAACATTGTAATAGAATGTTGGTTAGATGTAAAATGATGATTTTTTTTTCTTTTTAGATAAAGTGCCTAATTCATTGACTATTGTGAACAACAGTCACATTTTTAAATACTCTCTGTTGGAAGTGCTTACGTTTCATTAGAAGAAAATGAATTTTGATCCAAGAGTTTTCATCTTACTTCTACTTCAATTAATAACATATGCATTTACTTCTGGTTTAAATATTTCAGTTGTTGATTGTTGGAATTTAGCTATTAAGTTTGATGAACTTCATGTAAAGATTTTAGAAATGCATTTGTACACACAAAAACCACCAAGGGAGTTACTATTTTACAGCCCTAGAAACAAAGATGAAAATAATGATTGTCCTCCTTTTATTAATTGTGATAAATCAAATGTCACTAATATTGTATTTAAAAAATCTAATCATAGAAATTTGACACATCATTTGTTTATCAATGTGGCAACAGATTCCAGAAATGATTTTGCAAATGTGGACATAAATTTTGACCCTTCAAAAGAATGTTATTATCAAAGTCCTGAATCTGTTTTAGTAAGTAAAAATTTTACAGATAATTCTACAAACTCAGATAATAGTACAAAACCATCTTTGAGAACCTGGATATTAGTATTGGTATTACCAGTAACATTTCCGATCATTATATTAGTAGTTTCTTATGTAATATATAAGTATAGAAAGAAGATAAGCCCAACAGATTATAATTCTGTCAATAGATGAAAATGATTTCAGTTATATCTACAGTGATTAATATCTGTCTATTGATCACATTTACTAAAATAAGTCATAAATTAAATATTAGCCTTTCAAGCTAATGTACATGTGCTTTTTATGAATGTTAATAATAATAAATGAATACTCTCATTTCCAACACAAGATAAAATCTTTGTGAAAAAATAAATGAATCCACTTATTCATTCAACCCAAATGCTTATATATGGGCAAATCTTAAGTACTGGATATGAAAGTGTGAAGATAAATCAATCACTTTAAATTACTGTTTACTATGTCTGAATAAATGACGTCAACGAAATTATCTAGAATTTACAAAACATCACTCTTAAATGAAACTAAACATATGTAAATGAGGCATTTATTTATATAGTGCTATGTTTATAAATTTGTAATAAACTAAAGACTAGCCTTTCAAGCTAATGTACATGCACTTTTTATGAATGTTAATAATTATAAATGAATACTTTCATTTCCAACACAAGATAAAATCTTTGTGAACGAATAAATGAAACCACTTATTTATTCAACCCAAATGCTTATATATGGGCAAATCTTAAGTACTGGATATGAAAGCATGAGGATAAATCAATCACTTTAAATTACTGTTTACTATGTCTGAATGAATGGTATCAATGAAATTATCTAGAATTTACAAAATGTCACTCTTAAATGAAACTAAACATATGTAAATATGGTATTTATTTATATAGATAATTTCATTGATGTCATTCATTCAGACATAGTAAACAGTAATTTAAAGTGATTGATTTATCCTCACGCTTTCATATCCAGTACTTAAGATTTGCCCATATATAAGCATTTGGGTTGAATGAATAAGTGGATTCATTTATTATTATTAACATTCATAAAAAGTGCATGTACATTAGCTTGAAAGGTTAATCTTTAGTTTATTACAATTTATAAACATAGCGCTATATAAATAAATGCCTCATTTACATCAAATAAGTCATCACATTACTTTTAACTCTTTCAATGTTCATTCAGGCCTAATTCCTCCCAATCTTTTATCTAGTGACACCTTTGGTCAAATTTGCAATATTTTATTTTAACAATTAAACCTTCAGTCTATATCATATATTGATAAGCTTTACATAATTTATTACAAATATAATTTTAATTTGTCTTTTATTATATTTTTATTTATATGAAATTAAAAAGAATGTGGAAATATGGATATGTTTATTATATCTATATAATTTTAAAATGAAAAACATTTTAAAAGGTAAAATTTGAACTTTACAAAATAGAAAAATAAAATACTAAACTGAATATGCAATGATAATAATAGCTCTTTTCATATTCTAACATAAGCATTTCCTATAAAAATAATTAAATATTTATTTGAATTCTGTTTTTAAAACGAAAAAAAATTATTTAATACATCATATATATATAGTAACAATAATTCTATCGGCTTAATATAATCTATGACAGGTTTAAAATTTATTTTAATAATAACAATAATGTAAAATCATGTCATATATATGTGATATATTTGTATAGAATTGCAACAGAAATTTAATATGGCAAATTTATTTTTGAAATAAGTTAAATATATATATTGAGACAGAATCACATTCAAAGTTTACAGAAAATATTCAGCAATAAATTTATTTTTTTAATCTTACAATATCCACCAAGCAAGTAAAATAAATCGGTCACAACATAACTATAGTTTTAGTGATTTATATTGATTGTAAAATTACCTGTAAATAAAATCCACCACATATTTCTTATTTAAATGTGCATGGATGTACTTATAAATGTTTATGTTTAAAATAAAATAATGTTTAGAATGTTTGGTAGTTGAGGAGGGACCATACTGCTGCCATCAGATGGTGCTGCGATACCATCAACAACCGGCCTGAAACCTGCAAGTGATAAATTTATTTACGAAAGTTGCTCAAATTTGACAAATAAATTGACAGCTACTTAATTTGCCCATTCATATTTGGAAATCTCAAAAGTTAAATAATTTGATGATTTTGGATTTCCTGCTTTTTGGTCGCCATGTTTGTTTTTGCATTAATCATGGAATTAGTTATTTTTTAAATTTGAATTATTATAGGATTTGATACCATTTTCTTGTTGTTTTTTTTAATAATTTTTACTTTCAATGTATTTCTTGTGTGTGTATATATCCTCAGACATCTTTATTTTTTGATTTAAATGAAGAAATTTTGATTTTGGGGGGGGGTGTTTCTTGTGTTTTCATGGCATGTTTTTTTTTAATTTGAATTTTCTTTTTTTTTTATAATTTGTACTTTCCATGTATTTCTTGGATATATATATCCTCAGCCATTTTTATTTTTCGATTTAAGTGAAAAATTTTTGATTACAGGGGGGGGGTAGCTCTTTCTTATATTTTCATGGTTTTTTAATTTTTTTTTTATTTGAATTTCATAGCTTTTTGTTGTTTTATTTGTCAATTTCTAGCCACTTTCATCGTTTTTTTTTTTTAATTTCATACTATTTTTTTATTTATTTTTTATTTGTCAAATTTGAGCAACTTTCGTAAATAAATTTATCACTTGCAGGTTTCAAGCCAGTTGTTGATGGTGTCGAAGCGCCATCTGATGGCGGCAGTATAGTCCCTCCTCAACTACCGAAAATTCAAATTAAAAAAAAAATGCCATGAAAACACGAGAAACACCCCCCTAAAATCAAAATTTCTTCATTTAAATCGAAAAATAAAGATGTATGAGGATATATATACACACAAGAAATACATTGAAAGTAAAAATTATTAAAAAAAACAAGAAAATGGTATCAAATCCTATAATAATTCAAATTTAAAAAATAACTAAGTCCGTGATTAATGCAAAAACAAACATGGTGACCAAAAAGCGGGAAATCCAAAATCATCAAATTATATAACTTTTGAGATTTCCAAATATGAATGGGAAAATTAAGTAGCTGTCAATATTTGCAAACGATCAGATATAAAAGCAATGGTTATATAAGCTAAAAAGTATATTACTATAAAATTCAAATTTAAAAATAAAAAATTCCAGGAAAATATGACAATGAAAGACCCCTCCCCTAAAATCAAAATTTCTCCACTTAAATCGAAAAATAAAAATGACTGAAGATTTATTTATCCAAAAAATACATGGAAAGTATAAATTATATTAAAAAAAAAAACAAGAAAATTATGTAATATCCTATAATAATTCAAATTTCAAAAATTAAGAAATCCATGCTAATCACCAAAGAAACATGGCGGACAAACACAGCAAATTGCTTTCAATATTTGCAAGCGATCAGATTTAGATCAGATTTAAATGCAACGGTTATATAAGCTGAAAAGAATATTACTGGTTTGAAATTATGGCATGTCAAAAATAAGTCAAATAAAGTAGCTAACAATATTTTTGCAAACAATCAGATTTAAAAGCAAAGGTTACATAAACTAAAAAGAATATTACATGAGAGAATCTATTTCTCAAATTGCATCAAGAATACGATCAAAAATAATTAAAATGCAAATATATACAGAGATAAACTCTCTCCCCCTCCTGCATAAAGAATTACCGAGTAACTTTTCAAAAATATACATTTAATATTAAAAAATAAAAAGACTATTTGCAAATAATAAGTCACAACACTTAAATACAGAGTAATAAATAGTCAGTAATTAAATATAATTATAGTAAGTTGTTCATTATTTATTAATTAATAATTATATAGAGTTTAAAATAATCATTGAGTACAGTTACAGGAGAAAAATATTATATTTATTGTCAAGAATATTACAAGATTTTATTTGAATAAAAATTTGAATAAATAAGAATATTAAAATAGAGTTTTAAAAATATATTTGTAGAAATATTACCAACTTTTTGTTCTGAGTTCAGTTCAGTTCGGCGCAATTTACACAATGATCAGTTGATTGATGTCCTTGTTTACAACTCTTTTTTAATTAAAATTATAAAATTTACCCACTTTTATCAAAGGTGATTGATCTTCATATGAATAATAGCAGATTAAAAAAATACTTTAACAGAAGACATCGATAAAACACTATAGCAAAGTTATTTAAAGAAGTTGTTGCTTGAAATATAGCATATATAATATCCCAATACAGTTTAGTTTTTCTTAAACAAAGTTGCAAATTGAAATGTGACATAATAGCTCTTTCTTACATTAAAAAATATAGGTGCAAATGATATGCTTCCACCAAAAAAATATAACACCACTAATACAATTCAAAATTAGAAATGTTCCGATCTCTTTAATTAGAATTATCAAATAATAAACTATTCTTAAAATGATCTCCATGTGAATAATTTATTATTTGATAATTCTAATTAAAGAAAAACATTTCGTAATTTGAATTGTATTAGTGGTGTTATATTTTTTTGTTGGAAGGATATCGTTTGCACTTATATTTTTTAATGTAAGAAAGAGCTATTACATCACATTTCAATTTCCAACTTTGTTTAAAAAAAATGAAACTGTATTGGGATATTATATATGGAGATCATTTTAAGAAAATCATTTCTCTTTTCAAATGTTGAAGAATAGTTTATTATTTGATAATTCTAATTAAAGAAAAAACATTTCGTATTTTGAATTGTATTAGTAGTATATTTTTTTGGTGGAAGGATATCGTTTGCACATATATTTTTTAATGTAAGAAAGAGCTATTATCCCACATATCAATTTGCACCTTTGTTTAAGAAAAACGAACTGTATTGGGATATTGTATATGCTATATTTCAAGCAACAACTTCTTTAAATTACTTTGCTATAGTGTTTTATCGATGTCTTCTGTTAAAGTATTTTTTTAATCTGCTATTATTCACATGGAAATCAATCACCCTTAATAAAAGTGGGTAAATTTTATAATTTTAATTAAAGAAGAATTGGAGTCCGAACAAAAAGTTGGTAATATTTCTACAAATATATTTTTAAAACTATTTTAATATTCTTATTTATTCAAATTTTTGTTAAAATAAAATCTTGTAACATTCTTGACAATAAATATAATATTTTTCTCCTGTAACTGTACTCACTGATTATTTTAAACTCTATATAATTATTAATTAATAAATAATGAACAACTTACTATAATTACTTACTATTTATTACTCTGTATTGAAGTGTTGTGACTTATTATTTGCAAATAGTCTTTTTATTTTTTAATATTAAATGTATATTTTTGAAAAGTTACTCAGTAATTCTTCATGTGGGAGGGGGAGAGAGTTTATCTCAGTATATATTTGCATTTTAATTATTTATTTTTGATTGTATTCTTGATGCAATTTAAGAAATAGATTCTCTCATGTAATATTCTTTTTAGTTTATATAACCTTTGCTTTTAAATCTGATTGTTTGCAAAAATATTGGCAGCTACTTTATTTGACTTATTTTTGATATGCCATAATTTCAAACCAGTAATATTCTTTTTAGCTTATATAAATAACCGTTGCATTTAAATCTGATCCTTTGCAAATATTGAAAGCTACTTAATTTACTGTGTTTGTCCGCCATGTTTCTTTGGTGATTAGCATGGATTTCTTAATTTTTTAAATTTGAATTATTATAGGATATTACATCATTTTCTTGTTTTTTTAAATATAATTTATACTTTCCATGTATTTCTTGGATAAATATATCTTCAGTCATTTTTATTTTTCGATTTAAGTGGAGAAATTTTGATTTTAGGGGAGGGGTCTTTCGGTGTCATATTTTCATGGAATTTTTTATTTTTAAATTTTAATTTTATAATAATATTCTTTTTAGCTTATATAACCATTGCTTTTATATCTGATCATTTGCAAATATTGACAGCTACTTAATTTGCCCATTCATATTTGGAAATCTCAAAAGTTAAATAATTTGATGATTTTGGATTACCCGCTTTTTGGTCGCCATGTTTGTTTTTGCATTAATGACAGACTTAGTTATTTTTTAAATTTGAATAATTATAGGATTTGATACCATTTTCTTGTTGTTTTTAATAATTTTTACTTTCAATGTATTTCTTGTGTGTATATATATCCTCAGACATCTTTATTTTTCAATTTAAATGAAGAAATTTTGATTTTAGGGGGGGGGGGTGTTTCTTGTGTTTTCATGGCATTTTTTTTTTAATTTGAATTTTCTTGTTTTTTTTTTATAATTTGTACTTTCCATATATTTCTTGGATACCCATATTCTCAGCCGTTTTTATTTTTCCATTTAAGTGAAGAATTTTTGATTACAGGGGGGGGGGGTAGCTCTTTCTTGTATTTTCATGGTTTTTTAATTTTTTTTATTTGAATTTCATAGCTTTTTGTTGTTTTCTTTTTTATTTGTCAATTTCTAGCCACTTTCATCGCTTTTTTTATTTGAATTTCATACCATTTTGTTTTTTTTGTCAAATTTGAGCAACTTTCATAAATAAATTTATCACTTGCAGGTTTCAGGCCAGGTGTTGATGGTGTCGCAGCACCATCTGATGGCAGCTGTACGGTCCCTCCTCAACTACCGAATTTTCTTGTTTTTTTATAATTTGTACTTTCCATGTATTTCTTGGATATATATATCCTCAGCCATTTTTATTTTTCGATTTATAAAGTGAAGAATTTTTGATTACAGGGGGGGGGGGAGCTCTCTCTTGTATTTTCATGGTTTTTTAATTTTTTTTATTTGAATTTCATAGCTTTTTGTTGTTTTCTTTTTTATTTGTCAATTTCTAGCCACTTTCATCGCTTTTTTTTTTTGAATTTCATACTATTTTTTTATTTGTCAAATTTGAGCAACTTTCGTAAATAAATTTATCACTTGCAGGTTACAGCCCAGTTGTTGATGGTGTCAGAGCGCCATCTGATGGTGGCAGTATGGTCCCTCCTCAACTACCGAATGTTTAAAAGGGAATAGCTAAGGCTAAGGGAATATAACATTAAATTTTATAAGAAAACAACGTTAAATTTAAAGATGAAGAACTATTTATTTTGATATGGGCCATGTAAATATTTTATAAGGGTAAAAGTAAATAGTTGTATTTTAAACTTTAAAATATTTCACATTTATAGAATATGACTTAAGATGACTCATTTGACTATGGTAAAGGCAAGAAGGAAGATTTCATCATTTGGGTAAAAATGATCATTAGGAAACTACTCTCAGATTTCTTGTACAGAGTTGCACTTGAGCAGAATACTAGTTTGAATTTGTCATTTTTAATTGCATGCTAAACTTTACAAAAAAAGTGATCAAAGAAATTCAATTTGAGGATTTTATTAAAACTTGACTTCCAACGTTTTAATTGATAGATCTTAAAATTTGCCATTGTGGTTATAATATTGCTTACCATGTTTAGCTAAAGAAATCATTGACATTCATTTCCAAGGATGAGAGTCTTATGTAATCATCATCCTCTAATATTTACAACACATAAAGCCACATTATGCTAATAAGAATTATTTTGGTTAAAAGATATCATATGTTGGACTAGTTTCTTCAGACATATATTATTTTGGTTAAGTTTTTACATAATTGTGAGATTATAAATAGGTGTTCAAAATGTTCACTCCTTCGGAGATGTTGTAATCATTTAAAGTTTCTACATCAAATGTAATGGATTATGTCTTATTAAATGGTTTTGTGCAGCTTTACTTTAAAATTGAACCCATGGAGCTTTGGATTTATTTCAACTATTTTGTTTGCTATTTCATTTGAAATAAATCAATAAAAAGATATTGTTTACTCACTAATAGAATAAAACAACAGGTTATGTATTTATTATTAAAATTTGCTCAAAATTATTGTAAACAATCTTGTTATCAGTCTCTTAAAAGAAAATGGTGTATGTGATACAATGTCAGTCTTTTTTTTTGTTTTATTTTGATAGTTGATATGTAATCCTGTGAAACATTGGACTTTGTTGCTATAACAATAATAAAATTGATATAAAAAATGTTTGTTATTAATTGTATTGTTTAAGATTGTGAATTGACTTGATTCATTTAAAATGGATATGTCAATAATGAAACAATGTAGCCTGGATAAAATATGTACTTCTTTTGTTAATGTATTTTCATTACCACATTCATAATAATAAATAGCAATACAACTAAATGTCTAATGTCTCAAATATATTTATTTTGTTTGTATAATATTATATTGGAAAGATATACATATATATAAATGTAAAAATCGATTTCCAGTGTGGTATTGTGAGAATGTGTTATCAATTGTTTAATTTGTATTAGAATAAAAGAATGGTATTTATATTTAAAGAACATCAATGTTTGTAGTATGTAATTCTAAATATTTATTTTATTTTTGTATAATAAAAATTTTATTTGAGATACACTGATTGGAATTGGCTAAAGAATTATTACATGTTATTGCAATGGGAAAAGGCATAAATAGGACTATATAGAAAAAAACTTTCTTGTTTGCACTTCAACAAATGCACAGCTAAATTTTTTACATGATTTTTTAAATTTATTTTAAAATTATATGGTTAACTGATGGAATTATGGAGTAAAAAGCAACAATATTCACTCAGAAACTGTACAGTGTATCAAAGATTTATAAAGAGCAACAATTTGTTATAAAAATTAAAAATAATCAAAAATGGTTCATTGCATTGTAAGTAATCAAAATGTTTCTTTGCTTTAAAAATGAATATTGCCTACTTTTCAATGATGAAAGTATACAAAGATTATGTTTGCATATCATGGATGAAACTAGGGTCTGTTCACTTATAATGTTTTATGAATTGGTTACTTGCTAAATGATATCATATCTACATTTCATCATCATGGATATAAACTAGTGTTTGTATACCTATAATATCTGCTAAATGAAAATATAATTTGGATATTCAAAACATAGTGGAATTAAGAAAATATGCTTTGAATCATAACTTTTTTGCAATAATAAAAGATTGTCTGATCACAATTTTAAAATATAAACACTAGAACTATGGTACTATTTGAGAAGAGCCATATCCAAAGACTATTACTTACATCATTATTAATGCAAGATTGCTTTCCTTTTCACTTAAAGTGCAGTATTATTAGTGTAAATAATAATATAATTTAAGGTGAAGTAGTGATCAATTTTTATACTTTTATAGGAGAATTATGTTTTCCTAAGTTTGAATTTATATTTTAAAGAATACTAATTATTGTTTTAATTTAAAATATTCATTTTTTAATATTACAAAATTAGTAGATTCATTATATATTGTAATAGTCAGATTTGTATGCCTCACTAACATGCTGCAGAAGTCAAACACCAGACACAAAGAGCAGCATTACAGTTATGGTATGCCACCAGCAATAGTGGGTTCGAATCTGGTTAGTCGGTTCCACAACACTCACTATGTGATAACGCACCTGATGCTACACTAGTATACTCTTCTATGCATGGGGGGTCAGGAAGATACAAAAGACTGTATTCTTAATTTGTTCTAGGATTAGCCAACTATTAAGAGTAATATGAATAGAGAAAATTAAACAATATATTAAGAGTAATGTAAGATTATGACATTCATATTTATACATCTAGTATTTCATTTATCAAGGTGAGATAATACTATTACTGTGTGCCAAACAAATAAACATTATAACAGCAGTTACATAGACTATAGTAATTAATTCTTGGTATCAGTATTAATTATACATTTCCAATAATAATGGTTACAGCTTTACAACATAATTATCATGATATATAATGATTTAACTGCCTGAACATCTGGGTACAAATGTAAAAATACCCTAATCTTATGCCAATATGAGAATTATACCTTCAAGCTTTTGATGTGAGATTTTAAATAATAATTGGTAATTGTGTTCACAGTCATACCAAGATTGATTTAAAAGTAAAGTAGTAAAAAATACCATTTAATTTAAAGAAACAATTTAACTGACATAAAAGTGTTATGTTTAAGAATGTACAAGTATGGTGGAAAGAGGGAGTCATGATCGTAATGTATAATAATAATAAAATATATAAATAGGTCATACTAGTAGAGATGCAATAAATTATATTGCAGTACTTTAAAACTGCAGAGCCATGTTTGAGAGAAGTTAGAATGATGGGTTGGTGTGATGAAAATCGAATGCCCATGATAACATTTCATTTTGTCCACTTTATGGGAGATGATAGGACAACAGTAATAACAGTTTACCCATGGAGAAATCACAAGGCTCTAAGAGAAATCATCGCATCTCTAAACAGTAACATGTAAGTATAAAATCATAAAATTTATTTTTAAATTATGCTTTAAATTCTAATCACACAGTCTCCCAATGCCCAGATTTTAATAGTAAGTTTTTTGATTTTACATTCCCCAAAATAAATAATATTACTTGGTTTAACCTAAACAGCTAAACTTAATTAAAAGAAATCAAGATGATGATTGTAAAATGGGTCTAAACAGTTTATACATTATCACACATTCTAACTAATATGTCCACCACCTAGTTACCTATATACACTTTCATTTATGATTAAAATGAAGCAAATAAAAAATGCATATATTTTTATACATAAATCATTATGACAAGTAATTGAAAATAAATACATTTAAACATTGGATATTAGTATGATATGCATTTGGTATCTCATGTAATTCATTGGCATATTACAAAATTGTCATAATTTCTAAGCTGGCAAGTCAAAACAAGTATAATTTAAAATCAATATTGTTAGTAAGTTTTTGCTCCTATATATATTTGAATCGCACCTATAATACTTTAATAAAAAAGAACTAATAATTAATAATAGAATTAATAATCATATAATTAGTAATAAAATGTTATTGACAGTTAAAATTTATAAATTTAGGCGCGCATTTCAAATATATACATTATATATATATATGAAAACAAAAACAAGTTAAAAAACTTGCTAACGCTTGTATTTATGTCAACAGATGGCGTTCTACCAAAAACACCATCAAGCATATTCGTTTACATAAACGTCAGAATGCATTCACTATCTCTAACTTCAATTCCACTTTCAGATCATGATTTCAAGCTATTAGCTATCGTCAGTGAAAGACTGGAATAAGAACTACATCTAAACACAAACTCTGAGCGTTTATGAAATAGTTTCTATTCAGCTTGCAAGCGTGAATTTTTTAGACACGTTAATGTCTTCGAACTCAGCATAGCAGGCCAGATAGCTATATGGGTCTGATATAGCTATCTGGCCTGCTATGCTGAGTTCGAAGACATTAACGTGTCTAAAAAATTCACGCTTGCAAGCTGAATAGAAACTGTTTCATAAACGCTCAGAGTTTGTGTTTAGATCTAGTTCTTATTCCTGTCTTTCACTGACAATAGCTAGTAGCTTGAAATCATGATCTGAAAGTGGAATTAAAGTTAGAGATAGTGAATGCATTCTCTGATGTTTATGTAAACGAATACGCTTGACTGTGTTTTTGGTAGAACGCCTTCTGTTGACATATATATATGACAAAAAGAGCGGGATAAGATATAGGATTTAAATATAGGTTAGTAGGTAGAAACATGAAGCACAATCTTAAGCTAAGATTGACTGCTTCAATAGTATCAAGAATTAAGGTATCTGATATCAGTTCATAAAAGCATTTGTATTTAATGCCTGCTCAGAGAATGTGATTAAAACTAGTATTGTATTTAATATTTATTTGAGATTAATTATAGTTCACATCAATATTTTTGAAAATAAAATTATTTATTCATTATTTAGAAATAATGACTTGCATATTTTTATCATGACCATCATTTTCATTTGTAAGATGGTGCAAGTTTTCTTTATAATTGATGTAGAAATATTTAAAAGAATATTATTTATTAAAATCTTTGTTAGAGTTCATCCATACCAAGTAAAGTGCTATAAGTATATGCTATGAGATATCAGCTGGATGCAATCACAAAATGCCCATTTGTATTGAGCCACACTCTAAGAAACCTGTCTTTATAAAAAAGTATGTCCTTATTATTAATGTTTATATTGTGAACAATTGTAAATCTTCAAACAATAAAAATTAAGATGTATTATTCAATGTTATGCTAGCCACATAAAGCTTTAAAGAATTGTTAAGTACCTGATAGCATAATAACCATCTCATGACTACCATCTCTTATGCTTGTGTATAACTGTTGTTAAAACAGGCAAAACTCACTATATGTATGCCACACACAGCATCCATTGATTGCTCTAGCTTGCTGTGTGTGGCATACATATAGTGAGTTTTGCCTGATAGCATATAAATTATCCTAAATACTGTAATACTCTGAGATGTAGAAATATAATATTCATATAGAATCTTATGGTAATGGACATTATTGATCTGAAACTTCTTTTATTTGTTATATTTTGTTAAGTATTATATGGAAAAGTTATACTAAGATTTGGGTCATCACTTTTTGGTAATTGACTGAATGTGATTAGTAATTTAGCAAATCAAGATTGTTATTTATTGTTCATTTATCACTTTATTATCATTAGTATATATTTATCTTTTAAAATTTGATACGTTTTAAATTTTCATGAAAGGATTCTATAAATATCTTTCCAATTTATACAAAACTAACATAAAATTATTGAATCTTCTGCATATGATATTTTTTTAATTTCTTTTTACAGACACCTTTGATAAAACTAATATTTTAACCTCATTTAATAAAATGTAATCCTTCATTCAGGTGAATATTTCTCTTATATTTTCTGAGCATGTGTGTGTGAAAATTGGTATTAAAAATAATTTAAGAAATACTTTTTCGGTTTGAACATTGTTTGCTGGTTTACATGCTACATCAGCTGATATTTACAAAAAAAGAATAGGTATGAAATGAACTTTTATATATTTTGATATAAATGAATGTGTTTTTATACATTAAATTTATACATCAAAATATAGAGGTATTCATACATATATTTAGGCTTATTATATATACGTATATTAAATGAATTAGGGTACTGTTTGGTTAGCTGTCCTGTGCAGCTAGGCCACATTGCAATAACCATGAAGAACCATAAAAGCAATAAATTTCTATCGAAGAAATCTCTGCAAAATTAAAATGCCCAAGGCAAGAAATTGATGTAAAATAAATTAAAATGTCTAAAGGAAGAAATCGCTGTAAAATAAAAATTACGAAAACAGAAATCAATGAAATACATAAAAGACAACTTTCCCTGCATGAAGAAATTGATCAAAATAAGTAAAATACAAACTACAAAAAAAGAAATCAGGGAAATACATAAAACAACCTCCACCCCACCTCCCTTGTATTATGAAAGCGATTAAAAATAAATAAAATATAAATCACAAAAACAAAAAATTGAAGAAAATGCTATTTATTCTATTTTCAAAAGCCTATGAAATAAATCAAAAAATAAAATGCCTAGGGCAAAGAGTAAAAAAACAATTTTCAGCATTAATTGGAAAAATCAAAAGCCATATTTAATGCTATTTTCTAGAACCTATGAAATAAATCAAAAACTAATACTAAATCCCAAAAAAAGTAACAAATGCTAACGCATAGGATTCATAATGAATTGCTCTATATTTAAAAAAAAATTCTCTGACTTACATTTTCATGGAGTATCAACAAACAAAAAATGTAATTAACCTACTTTTCAAAATTATAATATTAAATTTCATCAACATTTAAAAAATAACACTTTCAATAGTAGTTTTGGGTAGGTTTTGAATCTATATATATATATATATATTCCTTTATGATAAAACAAGAGAGGAGAAAGCATATTTCGGACATTATACATTTGCAAATATGCCTGTGGGATCATTCTTGGCTGTTATCTAACTAAGAGATCTAATAATAAGTCACAAATCTTAATAACAGACTCATCATTATCATCAACAAACATTATCAATCCACTGCAGAATGAAAGTCTTTCCAAGTTCAATCTATCTTTGATCTTTAGCTTGTCTTCTCCACAATACTCCTGCACACTTTCTTATTTCATTTATCCATCTCACATGTTATCTTTTTCTGAGTCTTTTAACATCTCTTAAAATCCAGTTTAAGAATTCAATCTTCCATCTAGCCCAACTCCACTTCAGTCTTTTAATTTTTTTAATGAGGTCAGTGACACCTGTTTGTTTTCTTACCCATATATGGCATTTTCAATCTCTTCTTATTCCTCCCATCATGCATCTTTCCACATTTCTTTAAGTAGTCTGAAGTCTCGGTATTGCTTGTTTATTAAGTGTCCAAATTTCAGATTTATAAGTAAGAATTGGTAAAACACATTTATTAAAAACCTTTTCAAACACAGAGGCATATTTCCTTTTAGTATCAAGTTATTTCTACCAAAAGCACTCCAACCAAGTTTAATTCTATGATTAATTTTATCAATTATGTTCTCATCTTTATTAATAATCTGACCAATGTATTTGTAGTTGTTACCTTCTTCTAACTCATCATAATCAACCTTTATTTTCATACTTTGAGAAAATCTATTAAACATTACTTTAGCCTTTTTAACATTTATCTTTAGTCCTACTTTTATCTGATAACTCCTGCAACATTTCTTGCAATTCTAAAGCATTATTTGCAAAAGCAACTACATCATCTGCAAAATCTAAATGACTTAAATAATCTCCATTTACCTTTATTCTTTTAGTTTTCCATTTTAATCCACAAAATACTTTTTGCAGCACTGCTGTAAAAAAGTTTTGGAGATATGGAGTCACCCTATTTTACATCCTTCTCAATGTTGACCCTCCTAGTGTCATTGTGTAATCTAATTGTTACTGTTAAAATGACAATATTCTGAATCTATACCTTGATGATCCAATGCTTTAATCACTGAGGAAATGTTTATACAATCAAATGCCTTTTCATAATTACAAATACAAAACATAATGGCAACTCATATTTATTTGTTCTTTCTATAACTTCTCTCAATATCTGGATATGATCTACTGTACTAAAACCACTTTTAATTCCAGCTTCTTCTCTTGGTTGGTAGAAATCCAATGTTCTCTGTAGACAAGTTGTAATTATTTTGGTAAATTTTTTTTATAAAACTGATAAAAGGCTGATAGGTCTGTAATTTCTAATATCTTCTTTAACCCCATTTTTAAATATTAATATTAATAGCTGCATTCATCCAATCATCTGGTACATCTTTATCATTTAGACATTTGGTATATAACTTTGCTAAAAAAAATTCTATTTCTTCACTTGCATCTTTTAATATATCAATTATAATTCGATCATTACCTAAAGTTTTTTCTTTCTTCATAAATTTAATTGCACATCTCACAACTACATATAAAATTCTTTGTAATTAAGAAGATATAATAGATATAGTAGGTACTTGTTTTTCATTACTATATAATTCTTAATAGAATTCTTCTACCCATTTCATGGTGTCATCTCTCTTTGTAGTAATAGTTTTATCTTTTTTGCTTATTGCACATATAAATTTCCTACCAATACCAAAATGTTATTTTACACTCTTGAGACTTTTATTCTTTTCTAAAGCTTTTCTTCCTAGTTCAGTTATACTTTCCTATAGCACTTTCAACTCTTTTCTGTATCATTTTACAAATTTTGAAGTTTTTAATTCTATATAATGCATCATTTTGATATATTTTCATATACCTTTCTTTTATTCATAAATTTTCTAGTCTCAGTAGAAATTTTATTGGTCAATTACTGCTTTTTATGAGCTACCTTTGTTGCAGTTTCTAAAAGTGTATCAGTTATTTTCCTATTAATTTCATTCAAATCTGAATCATGTTCAAAATCTACTAATACTTAAAACTGATTTGTAAACTCTAATTTAAATTCATTATAATGTTTCTGAAGATTTGGAATATGAATTGTAAATATTGTTTTTTTAATAATTCTTGTCTCTCTAGTTTTGCATTAACATGTATCTTACATTTTACTAATCGATGATCACTTTCTGTGTTAAATTTATGACAAACATTACAGTCTTGGAATATGTATTTTCTGTTAGTCAAAATATAATCCCATTTTGCTGTACCTTCATTTGGATGCATCCTTGTCCATTTCCTTTTAACATTTTTTTCAAAAAAACAATTCATAATATAAAGTTTTTTTTCTCCAAATTCCTCAAGTCTATGTCCTCTATCATTTATACTACCATAACCAAAATTACCTACAACACTTTCATTTCTTTACCAATTATAGCATTAAAGTCTCTCATAACAATTTTAAAGTGTTCTTTATTTTGATCAAAAGCTTTTTGTACATCCATATAAAAATCTTCTACTACTTCATCACTATGAGAACTTGTTGGGGCATAAACCTGAATTATCTGCATTTGGTATCTGCTATTAAGTTGTCTAACTAATCTTGCAACTCTGTCCAATACACCTTGAACCTCCACAATATTGTTCTTACCCTTTTTATTTATAATGAATCCTACCCCACTTGTATTTCCAATATTTGTGCTTTTATAGTAGAGTACATGTCCACTTTTTAAATCAATTGTTTCTTCACCTTTTCTTCTAACTTCACAAAGTCCAATAATGTCCCATTTAATATAAGACAGTTCTTTTTCTAATTCTTGCAATCTTCTTAATATTTATTAATAAGGAAATATAGATAACAATGAGCACATAGCGATCTGTTCTTTCTTAGAATAGATTTCAAAGCAGCAATTTATATCGGCTTAAAAACAATGAGAACTTTACACCAGAAAGCTTCTAACTGTCTTTCACCCAAAAAATTAATATCCTCTGCTTTGAAATTATGGCATATCATAACATGAATTTAGAAATGAAATAAAAATAATTAGAAAACAAAATAGGTATGACTGTCAATTATAGATAGGTTAAAATAACTGATTGCATTTACAGGAAAAATTATTAAAAATTGACATTTATAGGTGAGACAGTTACCATTTAGAGATTTTTTTTTACAAGAATTTTAATTATTTGAAAATATATAATTTAATGAATATTCATTATAGCTAGCTTCATTTAAAAATAAGTTTTTAAAAGAGATTTATAGGATTATGCAGAGAAGAAATATTACCAATTTTCTTGCAGGTTGAGTTGTCTGGCATTTGTAGTAGGCACTGGATGGGTTGGGTGAATGTAGTGATTTAAGTTCTCCATTCTGCCAAAATCAAATTTGGGCATTCCTAGATCTTTTCATTAGTGACAAAATATGGGGTTTATATATTAAATTTTATCCCTCTATTGCACTTACTTACAAGCTAGATTTGCAGCAGAAAACCCATTAGCTTGTTTACAACTATTTTAAAATTATAAAATTTTGCTTTCTATTGCTAAATTTCTTAATTTAGCTCTTTTATCTTAGTAAAGCAAAGGTGACCCCAAGTGAATAGAAAACAGCACTGCATGATAATGTTTTCTTTTCACCTAAAATTTCTTACTTTTAAAATTAACATTTACCATATATAAAATTTTAAAAGTTAAAAACTGATAAGTATTTGCATAAACATTTCATTATATATATATATATAAATGTTATATGACATTTTTAGGACAATAAAGAATTGAATTGATCCACATAAATTAAAGTTTTAAAAAGATAAAAATAATCGCACTGTAATGTATTACATGTCACACTTTGTACTCACATATATTACTGTGTTATAATTTTTTTTACACAGATGAATACCTCTTGGGAAATTTGAAAATAGGCAAAAAGAGCATTCAAATTTTAAGTCTTTTAGAGCAAAATTATGTATTGAAACGTTTTGAAATTAAATTTGTGCATTCCTAGATCTCTCTATTAGTGATAAAATATGGGGTTTATATATTAAATTTTATCGCTCTTGAATTTGCTTACAAGCTAGGTTTGCATGATAAAAATCCAGTAGCTTGTCTACAACTCTTTTTTAAAATTATAAAATTAAGCTTTTTATTGTTAAATTTCTTAACTTAGCATTTTTATCTTAGTAAAACAAAGGTGACTCCAAGTGAATGGAAAATGGTACTGCATAACCACATTTACTTTCCCTTACAATTTGTTATTTTTAAAATTAACATTTAACCTATGCACAATTTGAAAAGCTAGAAACTTATAAATAGTTGCATAAACATTTTGTTATATATGTATGTTATATGAGATTCTTAGAAAAAGAAAGAATTAGATTGATATACATAAATTAATGATTTAAAAAAGTACATATAATTGCACTAACATAATTTGTACTTGCATATATATTATTTTGGAGTGTTAGAAATACAATTTGTTGGGATTATTTTTATTTTTTGATGGTATTGATATGGACTTTTTTATATGCAGATGAATACATCATGGGCAATTTGAAAATAGGCAAAAAGAACATTCAAATTCTGAAGCTTTTGGAGCAAAATTTTTTAGAGAAGATTGTTCAAACAGATTGCAGCACACTTAACTAATAACAGCAGATTAATAAGAGTGGTTATTTGGTGGTTATATGCCTATTTTCAAATTTGCCATGATGTATTCATCTGCATAATAAAATCATATTAACACCATCAAAAAATAAAAATAGTCTCAACAAATTGTATTTCTAGCACTCCAAAATAATATATATGTGAGTACCAATGTGACATGTAATACATTACAGTGCAATTATATTTATCTTTTTAAATCTTTAATTTATGTATATCAATTTAATTCATTAATTTCCTAAGAATCTCATATAACATACATATATAAAGAAATGTTTACAAAATTATTTATCAGTTTCCAACTTTTAAAATTGTATGTAGTTAAATGTTAATTTTAAAAATAACAAATTTTAAGTGAAAAGAAAACTTGATCATGCAGCACCATTTTCTATTCATTTGGGGTCACCTTTGTTTTACTAAGATAAAAGAGCTAAGTTAAGAAATTTAACAATAGAAAGCTAAATTTTATAATTTTAAAAGAGTTTTAACCAAGGCAATGGATTTTTATGCTACAAACCTAGCTTGTAAGCAAATGCAATAGAAGGATAAAATTTAATATATAAACCCCTATAATTCATCACTAATGGAGAGAATCAGGAATACCCAAATTTAATTTCACCAGGATGAAGAAGTACAACCACCACCTGCACCCAACCCATCCAGTCTCTACTACAAATGCCAGACAACATAGCCTAGGAGAAAATTGGTAATATTTCTTCACTTGAGAGCTCTATAAATCTATTTTAAAAACTTATAATATTTAAATGAAGCTAGGTATAGTGAACATTCATTAAATTATAAATTCTCAATTACATAAAATTTTTATTAAAATAAAATCTCTAAATCGTACTTGTAACAGTCTCACCTATAAATGAAACTTTTTAATAATTTTTCCTGTAACTATAATCAGTTATTATTTTAGCCTTTCAATAATCTGCAGCCATGCCTATTTTCTATTCTAATTATTTTATTTCATTTCTAAATTCATGTTATAATATACCATAACTTCAAAGCAGAAGATAATTTTTTGGGGGGAAAAGACAATTAGAAGCTCACCAATGTGCTTTTTAACTGATATAAATTACTGCTTTAAAATCTCTTCTAAGAGATAACAGATTGCAATGCGCTAGTTTTTATCTGCATTTAATTATTTAATGTGTATTACTTTATTATTAAAGTTTGTAAATTATTATTATATATCTTAGATACATAACAGCCAGGGATGACCCCATAGGTATATTTGCAAATGTATAATGCCCAAAATATGCTTTTTCCTCTCTGGTTTCATCATAAAGAAATATATACAGATTCAAAATCTACCGAAAAATACTGTTGAAAGTCTTTTATTTTTTAAATATGGATGAAATTTAGTAGTATATTTTTATATTTTTGAAATATAGGTTAATTGGGTTTTTTGTTTGTTGATACTCCACAAAATAGTATGGAAAGTCAGAGGAATTTCTTTTTAAAATGCAGTTCAATTCATTTTTTCCATCATTTTATTGTTTAGTGCAATTCATATGAATACTTTGCCTTAGCATACATTAATTTTTTTGAGATTTATTATTACAGTTTTTGTTTTATTTCATAGGCTCTAGAAAATTGCATTAAGTAGCTTTTTTGATTTTTTTCTAATTATCGCTGAAAATTGTTTTTTACACTTTGCCTTAGGCATTTTAATTTTTGATTTATTTCATAGGCTTTTGAAAATAGTAATTATGATTTTTAAAAAAAAATATGTAGTAGAATTCATGTGAATATCTTTGCCTTAGCATAGTTTAATTTTTTGAGATTTTGTATAAGTTTTTATTTCATATGCTTTTGAAAATAGCATTAAATACCATTTATGATTTTTGTAATTATCATTTTTTTTATTTCATAGGCATTTGAAAATAGTATTCATGATTTTTTAAAAATGTAGTGCTGTTTGTGTGAATACTTTGTCTTGGATGTGTTAATTTTTGATTTATTTTATAGGCTTTTGAAAATAGCATTTTTTTGATTTCTTATTTTTGTAATTTATATTTTAAACCACTAAACATCACATGATCACTATATTTATATTTTACTTATTTTTGATTGATTTCTTCATGCAGGGGAGTTGTGATTTATGTATTTCATCGATTTCTGTTTTTGTAATTTGTATTTTACAAAGATTTCTTTTAAAGTTGTAATTATAAATTTATTAAACGCACATTGATTACGTAAGTAATATTTACTGAGACTATAACCTCGATAATATGCGTATAAAATACGATAGTAGGGACCTCTACAGGTGTTTTAACCACAAGCTTACGCTATGGAAGAAAAGAGGGGAATCCTTTTTACTATTTCTTGCTTTAGGTATTTTAATTTTTGATTTATTTGATAGGCTTTTGAAAAATAGCACTAAATAGAATTTTCTTTGATTTTTTGTTTTTGTAATTTGTATTTTACAGTGATTTCTTTGATTTCATGCCTTAGGTGTTTTCATTTTACAGTGATTTCTTCGATAAAAATGTATCACTTGTATGGTTCTTGATGTGTGCTGCAGTGGTGCCTAGTGGCACAGTACAGCTAATCAAACAATAAAGATTTTAGTATCTTTTCTTTACAGAATAAAATTCAACGTGATCTTATTTTATATATATTTTTATACCAAAAACATTTTTCCATAAAAAACAGCTATTGAAAACTTGTTTGAAAGATATTTTTAAATTTCATGTTGGTTTATTTATAAATACCACTCAATTATAATAAATGCTCATCAACAAATCTGGCATCTTAATTTTAGAAAGAAATGAAAAAGAAAAACAAACTTCATTATGACCATACAAATACAAACTATTTTATGAATTCTAAATATGTCTACACACTCTGCTAATAATTTATTGTCATCTTGAATATTTATTTTTTTAAAAATCCTTATGAATACAGATAGCTTTATTCACTTGAACCATAATAAAGTTTATTGTAAACTATTTAAATTAGTTAATTTTTTTATCTAATTTGCAAGCTCAATCCAATGAAGATTTATTTCAACAATTATAGATTTATTATCATCACATTCAGAAAGTTAAAAGAGGATACTGGTTGATCTTACGACCACTTTATTATCATTTCAGAATATTACAAACCATTCTTAAATGAATACTTTTCAGTGTCTTTGTGATAAACTTATTAAATTATCATGTTGAACTTCCACAAAATAGATTTGACAGAATAACAACTTTCTACATAAGTAATTTAGTTGAAATTGTTATTTAACTTTCATCAAATCTTGTCTGTTAAGTGCAATTAGCAATACATTAAGAGTCTGTGTTTATCAATCAAGTCTTTGTTTTGACATAAAATAACCTACCAAAATATTTAAAATAATTCACATTAACCAATATTATTAAATTATTGTAAGTCCAAAAGATTAAGAACATTCTATTCATTATTCTTTCAAATGATAAAAAAACTACAGAAAATATTTTTGTTTGGCTTTTTATTATTTTAAATTGAGATGCACACTAATCCAGTTGTATCACATTTTATTCAAAATACTATTATAATAAAAATAAGAAACAAAATCGCAGCTGGCATGTAACCCTATTTTACACCAATTTCCATTTCAAATGGCTTAAGATATTTCTGGGATGAGTAATAGTGTTTTCTTTTATATTCTCCTGTAGAAGCTCTATAATATGAATAATCTTTAATAGTCAATTAGTTCTTTTCAAGTTCTTTCACAGATACCTGTTTCATTAACTAAGTCAAATATATAATATATATATAAATCCAACTTTCCTCATGAATTTATTTTGCTTTGAATTATCAACAAAAATCATAATAATTGTAATTCATAAACAACAGAGAATCCAACATTTTTTTTGTTATGGCAGATAACAGTGATACATGCTAAGAATTATTATAGTTTTTCTATAACTTTATTTGTATAAATGGAACATTATCTGGTTGCATATATTTCTAAAAACTTTCAAGAATTTTTCAAGCTAACATTTCACTATAATTTAATATTTCACCAGGAATTAATTCCATGAGAAAATGGTAAAATATACATAGAATAATAAAAGAATTATAAGATGCCAATTTAAATTTTGCTATTACTTCTGCCACAAAAAACTTAATGACATAAATTGACTCTAGATTTATTCGATTAAAATTTTGTTCAGTATTCTTTCTTGTGTTGATATTCCACATCAAAATAAAAGTGTATCTCTTGTCAGGGCATCCAACGTTATAAATAGGCTAATATTAATTATCCAAATTTTAAGAAATGAGAGAGTTAAGGTATTTGTTAAGTAAAAGTTTTCTTTTATGTCAAAGCGTCAGCCAAGAAGTGAACCCAGGACAATTAACCAGTAGACTACCAACACTTGAGTTGCTAAGTTAAAGTTTGACATACATTTTCCATAAAAAGAAAATAAACAAATACAACAATTAGATTTGAAAAACTGAAAAATGAGACATTTTTCTTGTATGTTGAAACATTTATAAAATTATGCATAATAGTATTTTAAATCAATTTCACTGAAGACATCAATCTTTATTTGTCATTTGTTCAGATTCTTAACCTTTTAAATAGACAATATATATATATATGCAAATTTATAAATAAATATTTAAAAATACAGTATTTAAAAGCTTATAAAATATATATGTATAACAGTCACTTAGGAGCGCTTGCAACTAACTTATAGCTTTGTCTATCACGTTTAAAATGTCAGCTTTTTCATAATTCTATGATGTCAACTTTCCCATAATTGTGTAAATACTATATTTTTAAATATTTATTTATAAATTTGCATATATTATTTTGAAGAAATACAGACATCGATTTTTTTTTATTATTATTATTATGATTTGCGGAATATTCTGTGTAGTGAAAAAGCTAAATGCTGAAACATTTAGCTTTTTCACTACACGGAATATCCTGCAAATAATAATAATAATAATATGACATCTTTTATCCATGAAAATATTAGAATTAACATATATATATATATAACCAAAACTGCCTATATATATCAAATGAGGTTTTTAAAGAAAGTTGAGATTTACCATTAAAATACTTTTTAAATATTTTGATGTTTCTGAATTTGTTTACCAAAGGAAAGTTTTAAATGGAAAGCAAAAACGTTATTTGAAAAATTCTCTACAGCAACTCCACTTCAACATGATTTTCGAATTCAAATGTATATTCTAATATTAAGACTGCATTTTGTATATTTTCAATCCTATCTATTGTAATATCTTCATGTGAACACAGTTTTAGCAAATTAAAATTAACTAAGAATACCCATGGGTCATGAAAGATTAACAAATTTGAGCATAATATCAATTATAAATGAAATAGCCGAGTCACTGAATCATGATAATCTCATAAAAGATTTTGGAGTATTATGTTTTTTAGAGAGACGACACATTATTACAAAAAATATCACTAATAATTACTTAAATTAATTGAAAATAGTAAATATTAAACACACTAGAACAACAGTTCTCAACCTGTTGGTCATGATTCCTTTGAGTGTTGAACAACCCTTTCACAGGGATCAACTAAGACCATTGGAGTATCTGGTATGATGTCATTATTGTGCCAACTCCATTACATACAAATAATAATTTTAAGTCTGCAGGTTACCACAACATAAAAAACTGTATTAAAGAGTCACAGCAGGTAATGCAAAACAATTATGTAATTTTATCAAAACCATGTCATTTGAACTACTTGATACTGCTGATTATAAGTCATCTGTGGTGAATAGTGGGAATTTAAACATGTTAACTCTCTTAATTTACATGATGAATATAGAAAAGTGAAACAATATAATATCTAAATGATAGTTGTTTGGATTGCCTCTATAAATATAAGCTTTTTTTAAATTTTACCAACCTAATAATTGATCAAATATATTAACAGATGTCAGAATAACTTCAGAAAATTTTATAAATGCCCCAAACCATCAATATTAACTTTATAAAAATAATCTTTGACAAATGACCATTTAGGATGATAGAGACATTGGAATAGAACTGAAATAAATGGTTCAAAAATAAAAAAAACCCATACTTGGAAAAAAATGTGTAATAAAAATTTGATGTAATTTTTTTAATTATATTACTAAGTATTATTAATAAGAAATATAGTGAAATGTTGATTATTGATTTTTTTAAATGATGTAGTGAGAATCTCAATAACACTAACAATTTTACATTCAGCTTTCAATGATTCCAATATCCATATTCATAAAGCATTTTTATGTTATGCCTCTAGTGTTTGGTTAAAATATTTTTAAAAGCTGGAAATTTCATTAAGAGAAGACATTGAAAAATCATTAACACCCATCAAACACCTCACTTTTTCCTACAATTGTTAAATGTTTATTTAAAATGGTAAAGAATATTTCATGATCCATATGGTGTGTCAAACATTTGTCAGTACTTTGACAAAAAATTGCATACATAAACATTATGGTACATTTACTTACCTGTTCTAAAAAATATAGTCTACTGCTGTTATGAAGAAATAAAAAAATATCCAATTTGATCAATTGTATCTTTCAGATAAATTAATAATATTAACATAGATTTTTTAATTTCATCTAAATAATGGTTTATAAATATTTAAGCATATTTTATAATCCTGGAACCCTAATTAAAACAAAAGGAAATATTTTTATTATTAATAAAAAAGATGATGGATCCTTTCTGATGATTTATTTCATTATAATAAAAGACTGTTGTGATTTTTGCTGTATTTTAAGAGCAGAATTTCTATTATTTGATGAAAAAAGACCTTCATGATGTGCTAACATTTAGGTTAGTGAACAATATGTCATGATTCTGCCTCAGAATATATTAAAGATAAAAACTTTTATATGTTATATTCCTTATAAAATTACAATAAATTTATTTAATGGTAATTAGAAAGACAAAATGTTTTAAATTTAATTCAAAGGACAAATGTTTAATAATGTAGAATTGCTAAAAATTGTTGAAATTCCAAAAAAAGTTTTTCTTGCATACTTGTGTGTGGTATTCTTAATTATTATAGTCTTATAAATAGTTAGTTTTTTTCTCAACTTTGAGAAATTTATTATGCAAAGAATGTTTTGTATTTGATTTAAAATTAAAGTAGTTTAGACCATCTACATAAATGAGTATTATGAATTTCAATTAAATATTCTTTTGTCACAATGCTAACTTTTCGGCCGATATATTGACACTAATTTAGAGTGGATTTTCTACTATTTTGGTTTTTAAAGGAAGCCCATACCCACCATTGACACAAAACAAGTGCTAAATAGTCAAATATTTTGACATTGTATTAAAAAATCAGAAATTTTATCAAAATTTAAAAAATAAACATGCAAATTATGTACGACTATACTCAGTCAAAAAAATAAAATACTTCTTGAATTCAAAACACTAAACATATTAATAATTAGAAATTAGTCAGAGTGAGAGAAAAAAGCAAAAGTTATGTGGCCAAATGATCAAATTATTGCTACAATCAAATCAACATGCAATTTTTTTAGAAGAATCGTCAATCAAAAAAACTATTTACTTTTAAAGAATCAAAATATCAAATACATTAATATTTAGAAAAAAGATTCAGCTGGAAAAGTAACAAAAATCATGAGAAAAAGATCAAATTATTATCACAATCAATTATGAAAGTGGCATCTCATAGCCCTTTCTCTTAATACAAATAATAAGATATTTATATTAAAATAATCTAATATTATAATGAACTAATAAATCTACATAAAAATATTTCACTTTATTGTGTGTAAGTTAATGCATCTTACTTTTGAAATATAGTTGTAAACCAGGACTCACATAAATGGAAGAACAGCTGCCAAAACAAAAATAGCGTAAGCTAAAAAAGAAGTTTGGTTAAGTTAAATAAAAAAAAACAAGAACAATAAAACCATGTTATCAATGTAAAGTTGATTATTGAGTAGCAAATGAACCGTTTTTATCCTATATAACAAATTTATTCTGTTACAGTAAAGCATTTGTTTTAAAATACAGAAAAAAGCAAGAACATGCTTGAGTTAATGTAAAAATTGGCAGCCAAAATTGCATCAACTTTAAAATGATAAATATGCTTAACTTAAAATAATCTAATAATGTATCTGACCAAAAAAGCAATAAATATATAAAAAAAACATTCCAATTTATTGAGTGCAAAATTATGGATTTTATTATGAAAGTATGATGGTAACCATGTGTTCAATAAATTAAATAATTACATAAAAGAGTATTAATTTATTGTGTGTAAACAAATGTATTTTACTTTTTAAAATAGTCTGATAATTAAAAAATTAACCAATGAATGAATAAATGTACTTATGATTGATGAATAGAATTTGATCAAAAATATTTTTTTCAAATTGTATTTATTGTAAGGTGGACATCAGTAATGATACATGTTATACATAATTCTCATACATTAAAATTTAAACATTATGAATATTGTATTCAACTTAAAATAAAATATAAAAAAATTTTGCATAGAGGAAGAAAAATTTCAACAATAATAATTTTGGAAATATTTGACCAAAAAACATAAATTACTAGTAACTATTATTAAAATGAATACAAAATTAAATCCTAAAAACATTTACAAAAATAAATATATTTTGATCCGAAAACTTGTAAAGTTATTATTCCTTATCCCCAAACATGTATAAAATAATAAAAATGAAATAGAAATGAGGGTCAATAGGGCATTTGTAAGTATTCTCTTTGTCCATTATAACTTGATCAAACTCTGTTTTAAAAAGATAAAAAAAAATTTAAGTGGGTAAGGGAAGTAATTCCATTCATTTATTTAATCTGCATAGTCACCTACACATTCATACAGCTATTAAACTGTCTATCAACCAAATATTTATCAATTTATTTTTTATTTGTTTCTCTATTTAACTATCTATCAATCTTTTTATCAGTTACCTATCTTGTTATCTGTTAATTGAAATATCAATCTATCTTTTTTTACCAGTCCCTATCTAAATTATTTATTTTCTGTCTTTTTCTGTCTATCTGTCTGTCTGTCTATCCATCTATCTATCTACCTATCTATCCATCCATCTATCTATCTATCGATCTATCTATCTGGTTTTAACTATCTAATTACTGTATTTATTAATTTAATCATCTATTTAATTATATAGCCAATCACCTATCCACTACCTGCACCTATTTATCTATCTTTCTATTTATCAATTTTTCTATTTATCTACTTACATACCTATCTATATACTTACATACCAACTTATATATATATATATATATTGTAATGGGCACATACGCCATTACATTATTTTTTTTATTAAACATGAAATTAAAATAAAAAGTTCACATTGAAAAACTTTTTTTTTAAGACATAAAAATTGAAAATTAATTCTATCTTAAACTCGTATATATATATATATAATCACACAGATGAAAAAAATTATTAAAATAAAACTTTATTAAAAATAGAAAAAGTATTTTTTAAAAGCAAAAACTTAAAAAGATTTAGAGATAAAAATATATCTTTAAGTTAGAAAATAATTTAATTAATTCTATTGTATAAAATGGAAATGATTAATTTTAATTAGTAAAAGTAAACCAGCCCTTGGGCATTTCAAAATGCATAAGCAAAGGTCAGATAGGAGAGGAAAAACAATAGGAACAGAATGGCCAATGAAAGAAATCCATCAGAGAATCGGACCTCAATTGAAGGATCATCATCATCGATGACATAATGTCCATTGGATCCGAAAGTTACATATAAAAGATAAAGTTTGGAAATAAATTTTTAGTGAGTGAAGAAAGAGTGAGGAAAGATGTATGACAGCAGTGGTGATATGTGTTAGTGCGGAGATGAAGAAAAAGGGATTAAAAAGATGCACTCTTCAATCCCTTCAGGTCTGCTAAAAAGGAGAAATGACCAGTCATTTTCTACTTTGAGGACCAGCTAAAGTAAGACCTCCGGATGAATAAATAAAACAGCTAACTGGATACAAATCTCTTCAGGATGGCATGGGAATTCGCGTTCAAAATTGCAAGCAATGGATAAAGATGAACGTTTTAAAAATCGTAAGAACTTTATGAACATTTTCAAAACAAAGTCTAAATTCTAAACCTGTCAGAAATTATCGCAATAGTATTTCCTATCTGACCAAACTAAATTATTTATTAATTCTTTTTATTTGATGTATTTTTTTAAAAATCATTTCCATTTATTTTTTTTGTTCTTTTAAGTTTAATTCTGATTTTTTTTTAAATAGCTTATATAAATGTTAAACTTAAGTCAGGCATTTATGGCTATATAGATTTGTAAAGTTATATTAGGGGAGGGTAATCTTGGGTTATTTGTTTTGTGGTTAAATTGGGTCAATGGATTGGATATATTGATGTAATTAGTAGATGTAATATGAGATTCGCTACATGCAGAATCACAGTATATGCCGCACACACCCATTTTGCCTATGGAAGGGATAATATGACAGAGACTGCAGTCCCTTCCTATGGAGTTTTTTTTTTGCTCTCCTTATCAGATAGATGTAGTAGTCCTATCTGGACGTGAGTCAATTTCTTCTTTTAACCTTGCTGCCAAGATGTACATTCCTGACAATATGGTATTTTGTGTTATTGTATTCGTAATACATTGAATACATCAATATATCACATGGATTGATGTTGGTTTAGCTAATGAACTTTTGGCCTAAGGTTAAATAAGGTATAGAATATTTTCTTTTCAAATGCAATCTATATAGTCTATTCATACTCAACACTCTAAATAAAAATACTAAACTTGTCTGTACGAACTTCAAAATAAAAGTTAAAAATGTAATTAAATGCTAAAGTAAACATACTAAAATAATAATGCTAAATTTTATATATATGTGTGTAAATAAATGTTTGTGTGTTAATTACTGGCAGTGGCTTATTTTATTCTTTTTTTTTTAATATTCTGAGATAAGAATTTATTATAAAATATAAATCTCTGCTACTCTGCTGAGCTAGTGACAATGGGCTAATGGTCAGAATCAACCAATATAAAATAAAAAAAAAATTTTTTACTTACGTATCTGCGTACTATATAAATTTTCTAGGTTCAAATGCATAGTGGCACCCTGTAGGGTAGATACATTAAGACTCCTTTTCTTTTGGACCATTATAATATATATATATATATTGTACTGGGTTCGTTCCACAGAAGATCTTACTTACACTGCAAATGTTTTGGCTGGTTTCAAACTTCTTTATAATACATTTATAATCTTATTTAATTATAAATGTTATGTGAATGAACCAGCACGTTCAAGCAAAGTGGGAAATATTATTGATAGCTTTAACTATCAACAATACCCACAATCAGATCATGGCCCACCTCAGCTGCTAGATTCAAACCCCTACTATCCAAACACTTTATTTGTTTTGGAGTAAACCCTGGGTGCTAGCTAGTCTAAGACTAGCATACAGTAGGCTCATAATCCAGTGCTCAAAACATTCCCTAAAACTAGCTCAGTCAAATTTTAATTCACTAACAAAATATTATTTAATTAGTGGTGAAAGGAATTGGTAAAAAAAAATTGATAAAAAGAATTGACTGACAAATAAAGTTTAAGTTTAAAGACAATTTATTTTAATTAACATTTCCAAACTAGTTTAAATATTCTTGTAAATTTTAATAATAGAACACTGGTATTTATCTAATTTAACTAATAACACTGATATAATGATCATGCACATATTAACTCATAAACTCACATATATAATAATAAAGCATTAGATAGTATTTGAAATTTAAGCACATATTTATAACACACAAATTAATAATTCATTTTTTATGTGCTGTAGAGTTCATATAATTCGACTCTTGGAGGCTTGATGAATTTTTACGAATTCAATGCCTACTTTATAAATGAGAATAAGAAAATGTTTACCTAGAATTTTGGAATGTGGATATATCTTGCTGTTGCTGCTTCTAATGAAATATATCTTACCGGTTAGATTTGAAGTTTTCCTGCAGAGATTTGATATTAGTTGGTATTATTCCTGGAGACAATTATATACTGACGGAGATTCTTCAAGCTGTTACGCAGACATTATTTAAGATCAGGTATATTGGCTGTTTTCATCGGACTTCAGGCTGGAGAGACATATGTTTCCCGTGGGTTTTTAACACTGCATTTCTGACTGATTGTCCTCACTGAATGTCCGATAAAAAATTGGCTATTTATACCTACGATGTGTTGTCCTTTTAATATCCTCTGGCAATATCTGTTATCAAACTTCCTTTGATAAACCTATGTTTTTGAAGATTGTGTAATTAGTAATAGCCATGCAAACATGTTTTATATTTTTAATTAGTAGCACATCGCTGAATTTTTTAACGATAATCTTCTTTTATTCATTTTAATACTTATTTTTTTTATTTACAATTGCACACATATATGCACATATATAAATTTATTTTAAAATCAAAACTAGTTTTAAGATTACCTTTTTTTTTCTTTAACTCGAATGAAAAGAAGTTTATATTTTAAACTTTTTAAATTATTTCAACTAATAATAATAAACTCTTTTTTTTATAAAACTTTTAGTTTGACTTTTGTGATGCGAACTCCCCCTCCCCCCTTTTAATTAATCAATTGCAACTTTTATTTTAAAATCTAATAATAGAGAACTATTGGAATTTTAATCTTAATTTTACGAAAAGAACCTGCAATAAAACTCAAACTTTTAAATATTATTCTCTTTTAACGAAAGATTTTTGTTTTAATAATTTTTTAAATCAAAATTATTATGTGCCAATTCAATATTGGTACATTACACCATCTTCATTTGAGAGTAAAATGCATCATTTTTTGACCATTTTATCTCTGACAACTTTAATTCTTAATTCAGAACTATTTTTATTTTATTACGGACATATTATTTATTTATTTAACTCAATCACTTTAATTAAACCTTTTATTTTATTCATTTATTTAATCCTACAAATGTTACTCTTAAATCATTCATTTGACCTACTTATTTAACTTGATTTTATTGATTTTTTAACTGTTTATTTACGAGCATTTCTTCTTAATTAATATGTGAGTGGCGAAAAAAATCTTTTATTCAATGAAGCCTCCTTGTCATTATTATTATTTCCAAACATTTCATTTAGTATTATTATTGCCTGTCTGGTGGCTGTTTTTCTCTTTTCACTAACCTCAATGACCAGGCATTATATGTCCCCTTTTTCTCCATCCCTGTGCTATCACAAATACATTATTACCATATTTCCACTTGATGATATAGGGGCCATCGTATATTGGCTGAAATTTCTTGTATATATGTTTTTCAGGATGACTTACTGGACGAACTCTCACCATGACCTCATCACCCCTCCTGAATATGGCCTTAGGTCTTCCCTGCCTCTTCTGCCATAGCATGCCCATTTTTCATAACCAGTTAAGTGCTTGCATAGCATCTCTTTTCTGGTTGATTGGATTTATTCCCACTGACAATTTAGTCTTAAATGGATATGGAATATTTCTTCCAAAATGTAGCCAAACAGGTTCAAATCCTGTAGACTCATTTCTTGACCAGTTCATCATGTTGTCTATTCGTGAGGTTTCTTTCACCCATTTGCGATGATCATCCTGTATATAAACCCGAAATAAATGCTCCAACTCCCTCATAATCTGATCACACAGATTAGACTGAGGGTTATGAATTGATGTGAGTATATGTCTTATCCCACACCTGTCCCTCCATTTCTTCCACTCGCTAGATATAAAAGGCATTCCATGATTCGACAGAATTTTGCTGGAATTCCTACAGTCTTAAAGTATTGTTGCTCCAAAACTCGAATTGTTTGTCTTGCGTTAGCTTGAGCTACTGGATATGCCACTACCAGCTTTGAAAACACATCATATGCCACCATGAGATACTTCATTTTATTTGATGGGGGCAGAGGTCCATAAAAGTGTATCACTAGTAAGCTGTTCAGGCATTGTGCACATATAGGTTGCAGCGGCCCCACTCCTGATGTGTTAGCAGGCTTGGTTGCTGAACATATGGTGCATCTTCCAATCACATCTGCAATATTGGCATTCATTCTGGCCAGTAAAACCAATGACTCAGCCATCCTTCCACTTTATTTGCCCCGTAATGTCTGTAAGTGTTATGCACATATTTAATTATTTGCTTTCTCATGGTGACCGGAAGAATAATGCATGTTTTTTGTAATACATGCTGTAAGAGTCCTCCCTTTAAACAACAATGAGTTCGGTCCCTCCACAGCAGATTTATTGGCCATTTTTGTTGCAGGCTGATTGCATAAATACCCATTATTTGTTTACAATTGTTATCTTCCTCTTGCTGCTCCTTTAATCTATGCAAATCATCTTCTATCCCCATTTCTTTTATATATTTTGGCAGCAGCTATATATGCTCTGTCGCAACTCAAATGTGTTATTGAGCTACCGGATATTGGCTTAAAGTGTCTGCCACAATATTTTCCTTGCCACCACAGTAAGCCACTTTGTAATTAAATTCTTGCAGGAACAAGCTCTACCTTATTAGTCTGCTATTATTCAAGAAGCTGTGAGCTGTGATTAATAAATTCGAAGCTTTTATGGACAGTGATTACTACCACTTTAGAGGCTACTAAATACTGCCAGAATTTCTTGAATGCCCACACAATAGCCAGGGCTTTCTTCTCAGTTACAGTGTAGTTCACTTCTGGTCCCTTTAGTAAATGGCTAATGAAACAAAGAACTCTGTGCTGTCCCCGTTCCTGTATCTGAAATAGCATAGCCTCCAATTCAAACTCGCTGCTGTCTGTTTGTACATAGAATGGTTTGTCAAAATTGGGATATGACAGCATAACTTTATTTAAAAGTCCTGCCTTCACATCCTGAAAACTATGCTCATGCAGTTCATTCAACACCCATGTTTTACCTTTTCTTAATAACTGCAGTAACGGCTCCATGTCAAGTGAAAAATTTCTATAAAATTGATTACAGAAATTATGTAGTCCGAGAAAAGATTTAATATGTTTTTATTCTGGGGTGTGGAAAATTCCTGTATTGCTCAGATTTTTTCAGGATTAGGTAATATTCCTCTTTCTGTAATTATATGACCTAAAAACTTGACCTCGTCAGTCATTATCTTACTCTTGTTTAAATTAATTTGAATCCCCTTTCTTTCACACTCCCTCAGCAACATTTCTAAAAGCGCAAAGTGATCATCTATTTTTCCGACTCCACCACTATGTCATCCACATACATTATAACTAAATTCTTAATATCATCTGACAATACCTGATCCAGACATTGTATAAGCCCTGCCCCACTATTTTTAGCTTGAAGGGAGTCTGGTTAAAATTATATGCATGTCTGTTATATTTAAATGCCATATATTTCCGATCCTCTGGATGAAGTTTGATTTGCCAGTAGCTGACAGTTAAGTTGAATGTCAAAAATATTTTCTTATTTTGAAATTTCAATAACAATTCGCTCATAGGTGGCAGAGCATTAGTATAAGCTATTGTTATCTTATTTAACTGCTGGGTGTCCAAACCCAACCGAATTGATCCATCTTTTTTTAGTTATGATGGGGTTATTGAAAGGAGTCAAACATTTAGATATAATCCCCCATTTAAGCATTTTTTACATCAATATTGATGAGGTATAGGATATGCACAGGCTTGATATGGTTGGTCTTTCATAAGCCATATCCTGTGTTCATACCCTTGGATTACCCCAGAACCACAGAAAATACATTTTCATATCTATTGAATAGTTTCTTCAGTTAGTCTTCTTGATTATCATTTATGCATCTTGACTCATCCACCTTTCTCCTATCTCTATTTCCATTACTGCACTTTGTGCATCACTCTGTTTATTTACCTCATCCTTTTGGTGTTTTGTAAATGGAATTATTACATTGTATATTTCTGCCCGACTTTGTTTATAATCCAATACATAGCCTGATTTGTACATAAAATCCGAGCCTAATATGACCTCATGAATCAGACCCTCCAAAATCAACAGCACGTGCATATATTCCCTCTCTGCCATGTATAATTTCACCCATGCCTGTTTAGATGCCAACTTTGCCTTTTTACCATTAGCCAACAAAACATATACTGTTTTTAATGGCAATATTTTAATTTCTGGGTCAATGTCACTTATTTTATTGAACATTTCCTGTGAAATTACCAACACCTGACTCCCCAAATCGAACAATGCACTAGTTTCAACCCCCTTACCTTTATCTATTTTTGGACAGCTTTGAGGTGCCATTATGGGCATGCTCTCTTCTCCACTACATACCAGATTTGCTACTTGCATACAATCAACTTCTGCATTTCCATCCTCATCCTGACCATCCACCACCCCCCTATTGTTGTCCAATGCCATTAATATTTCAGCCATCTGCTCTACCATTTGCTTTCCAATCATTATTTGTTCCCCATTCCCAGGTAAACCATGCCTAACTATAGGCATAATATGCTGCTCCAATAATTTGCATGCTGTGATTGATCTCAATTTTGCTACTTGTCTATGAAAAAATGTAATAAATAACTCCCCCATCTGCCATCTGTCCTGCTCTACTTGAAACTTAATCTTTTCTTTTAGCTCCTCCATGCAATAGTGTGTCAACAATGAACATTTATATTCACCGAATGTTGCCGGTTTTACACGTAATGAATTCCACCAGAGCTGAGCTTCTCCCTGTATGTGACTGCAAGCTAAGGCAATTCTTGATCCCTCACTTAAACTATTCAAGATGCAATAACATTCCAAGCTCTCTAAGTGGTCACTTGGATTCTCCCCTCTGTTCCCTGAGAATGCTTTTATTTTTAGCAGCTGATTTACTGCCTTCATTTTATGTATGTGCACCCATGTTTTTATATTACCATGTTTCCTTTCTAATGCCTCTACTCTTTTTACTAATTCCTCCAGCTCTATATCTTTTCCTTTTAAAACCATATATATATATATATATATTTATTTATTTTAACTAAGGCAGAAACATAATGATGACTCCATCCCCTTTGTCCATTTTTCTACCTGATCTTAATGCTTTAACTCCACCCAATTATCTAATTGTCTCTGATTTAACAGAATGATTTATTTTAACTAACGTGAATGTTAAAATCTCTTTTCATTTAAAGAAAAAAAGTTTTCGGTCAATTCTTTTTTTAAAATTAAAACACTTTCACATATGTAATTTAGCTTTTGTATAAAAAATTTTTTTAAAACAAGAAACAAAGTATTTAGTTAACTGTCAATTAGGACAGGCTCAGCCCACGCTGGTCATGCCATTTATACCAGGTTCATTCTGCAGAAGATCTTACTTACACTGCAAATGTTTTGGCTGGTTTCAAACTTCTTTATAATACATTTATAATCTTATTTATTTATAAATGTTATGTGAACAAACCGGCACGTTCGAGTAAAATGGGAAATATTATTGGTAGCTTCAACTATCAACAATACCCACAATCAGATCGTGGCCCACCTCGGCTGCTAGATTGAAACCCCTACTATCTAAACACTTTATTTGTTCCAGAGTAAACCCGGAATGCCAGCTAGTCTAAGACTAATGTATTCGGACAGTAGGCTCATAATCCAGCACTCCAAATATTCCTTAAAACTAGCTCAGTCAAATTTTAATTCACTAACAAAATATTATTTAATTAGTGGTGAAAGGAATTGGTAAAAGGAATTGATAAAAGAATTGACCGACAAATAAAGTTTAAGTTTAAAGACAATTTATTTTAATTAACATTTCTAAACTAGTTTAAATATTCTTGTAAATTTTAATAATAGAACACTGGTATTTATCTAATTTAACTAATAACACTGATATAATGACCACACACATATTAACTCAACACTCACATATATAATAATAAAGCATTAGATAGTATTTGAGATTTAAAGACATATATTTAAACACACAAATTAATAGTTCATTTTTTATGTGCGATAGAGTTCATATAATTTGACTCTTGGAGGCTTGACAAATTTTTACAAATGCCATGGCTACTTTATAAATGAGAATAAAAAAATGTTTACCTAGGATTTTGGAATGTGGATACATCTTGTTGTTGCTGCTTCTAATGAAATATATCTAGCCGGTTAGATTTGAAGTTTTCCTGCAGAAATTTAATGATTATTAGTTGGTATTATTCCTGGAGACAATTAGATACTGACAGAGATTTTTTAAGCTGTTATGCAGACATTATTTAAGATCAGGTATATTGTCTGTTTTCATCGGATTTCAGGCTGGAGAGATGTATGTTCCTGTGGGTTTTTAACACTGCATTTCTGACTGATACATAAGAAACTGACCTCTGATACAATTAACTCAACTGATTGTCCTCACTGAATGTCTGATAAAAAATTGGCTATTTATACTTACGATGTGTTGTTCTTTTAATATCCTCCGGCAATATCTGTTGTCGAAATTCCTTTGATAATCCTATGTTTTTAAAGATTGTTTAATTAGTAATAGCCATGCAAACATGTTGTTTTATATTTTTAATTAGTAGACCATCGCTGGATTTTTTAACGATAATCTTTTATTACATTTTACTATTTATTTTTTATTTACAATTGCACATATATAATTTTATTTTAAAATCAAAACTAGTTTTAAGATTATCTTTTTTTCTTTAACTCGAATGAAAAGAGATTTATATTTTAAACTTTTTAAATTATATTTCAACTAATAATAATAAACTCTTTGCTTTTTTTTATAAAACTTTTTGTTTGACTTTTGTGATGCGAACTCCCCTCCCCCCTTTTAATTAATCAATTGCAACTTTTATTTTAAAACCTAATAATAAAGAACTATTTGACTTTTAATCTTATTTTTATGAAAATTACCTGCAATAAAACTCTCAAACTTTTAAATACTACTCTCTTTTAATGAAAGATTTTTGTTTTAATAATTTTTTTAAACAAAATTATGTGCTAATTCAATACTGGTACAATATATATATATATATATGATCAATAGATGGCGTCTTTACCAAAACCGCCGAAACAAATGTAAAATATTTTTACATAAACGCAAAAGGAGTCAGAATTAACTACCTCTTTCATTTTGCTCACCTCCAGATCAGCTGATTTCAAGCTGGTTTGCTTTCGTCAGTGGAAGGATAGAGCTATAGAAACTAGGTCTAAAGACTGACTCTCAAGCGTTTATGCAAAACGTTTATATCAGTTTGCAAGCGTGAATTTTTCAGACTGGTAAAGTCTTCAAACTCAGCCTAGCAAGCTAGATATCTATATGGGTCTGATCTCAGTTCAGTTTCACCACATAGTCAAAGTCTCTGCAATATATATCATTGCAAGAAAACTTTAAAGGTACATTTATGAAAAATAAAAACAAGTTAGTCACGTAACCTGCTATCACTTGTTATTTATGATCAATAGATGGCGTCTTTATCAAAACCGCCGAAACAAGTGTAAAATATTTTTACATAAACGCAAAAGGAGTCAGAATTAACTACCTCTTTCATTTTGCTCACCTCCAGATCAGCTGATTTCAAGCTGGTTTGCTTTCGTCAGTGGAAGGATAGAGCTATAGAAACTAGGTCTAAAGACTGACTCTCAAGCGTTTATGCAAAACGTTTATATCAGTTTGCAAGCGTGAATTTTTCAGACTGGTAAAGTCTTCAAACTCAGCCTAGCAAGCTAGATATCTATATGGGTCTGATCTCAGTTCAGTTTCACCACATAGTCAAAGTCTCTGCAATATATATCATTGCAAGAGATCAGACCCATATAGATATCTAGCTTGCTAGGCTGAGTTGTTGTACTTTTGTCTGATACTGTTGACAAAGTATAAAATCTAGTTGCAGGGCATCTATATGAGAGGCTCAGATACTCTTCTAGATGTACCTCACTTCTCTACCTTGACAGCTTGCCTTATGTATAGATATGATAACAATTTCATGTGGTCTATGATACTATGATAGCTGATCTTATGTCTGATTTTGCTTACAGTTCCCTGCTCTTTTCTGAACTTGCCTTAGTTCTTTAACCTTATAGTGCAGACAATATACATACTGGCATTCATATCTGACAGTTTACCTTATCTGGACTGACTATTTGTACTCTAATTTTTTCCATAAAAAATCAGATTCACTAAACATCACCACCTATTGGACTGTTTTTGCTATTGGATATATCTTAACTACTGACCTATGATGATGAATATCTTATGAAGATAAGATGAAATCTGGACTACTTCATTTATTAAAAATAAGTTGAGATAAATGCAAAAACTTTTCTCATGGGTTATTTAGGTCAGTGTTATTAAAAAATTTACAGCTAACCCAATAGGGTGTCAAGAAAAAAATAAGATCAAATGAATGTTTAGTCATTAATTATACAAAATTTTCAAAAAAATTTTTTTTTCTCATGGCATTGAGAGTAAAATTAGATCAGTAGAAGCTTAATCAAATTAAAAAGTCTGAATTAAAATTGTCAACATTTGTATCTTTATGTGGATCACAAACATACAAGAAATTATATGAACAGACAAATCCCATGCCAGATGAGCTTGATGTTGATAAAGTATTATCAGTAATGCCAAATTATTTCTGTCCATAACCACTAAAGATATCACTGTGACCTCTGTACAAGGAAAAGGGGAAAATGCTAAATACAAAAATTTAGCTCTTATTTACAACTTATTGCTCCAGCACTTTCACATGTAAAATAAAAGCCCACAGCTTTAACTCAAGCTATTGATGGATCCCATTATCATATTTGATGTTGTTTTTTCTCAGGAAACTATTTGACTTCACATCCAGTCAAAAAAGTTTTATTAAATAAAACTTCCAATGAACTAAAAAGTTAGATTGTATTCAATCAGAGTGAGTTATTGGTAGTACTAATGATAATAATATTGTTAAGCTATGTTACAACTGCCCACAAAGCAAAAAAGCTGCACATTATATGTCATAGTAGTTTAGCATTTGTGGATAGATACTGCAAGCATGTATGTGACATAGAAGTTTGTTTTTTAAAAAACTAAATGTTGAGAAGTGAATAAAATATTCCATTCCAAAAAAATAGGAAGAATAATATAAAATCAAATAGATTCAATGCCTTTACCAGTAATGTGAAATGCATTTATTCAGTTTTCAAGTGCTGGTTTCTAGGTTTGCAATGCCCATTGTGTCAAAAAGGACAAAGTGTATTATTAATACATAAAATAATCATATTTCATCAGGAAAATGATTGGTGAATATTAGATAAATCAACAGTTTTTGACCAAATTAGAATTTGAGTAACTATGCCTAATAAAACAATTTGCTTTTTGTCTCTTCTGTGTAAATATAGGAATTTATTAATCTATCAATTGGGATTGAATCCACGCACAAAAATTAAATCAAAAATCTACAAAGAAGTGATTGATAATAAACTGGATTTCAACCCTAGGAAAATTCACAAAAGTTAAAGTTCTAAAATGCACATAGGTGCTCAAATCCTATGTTATATGTTCAAGAGAATCATCAAATGGGTTCCAGCAGTTGTAATCAAAATAAAAAGATTGCAAACAGTGGTTGATCAGACAGCTGATGGATAGCAACACTACAGGCTCAGAAAGAAGATAATATTGAAATATACATTTTCATAAACCAGTTGCAAGATTTGATAGTACTAGAAAACAGGTATTATTACCTAAGAGTTATCACCAACAGTGAAGACTCATCAGCCAACATTTGAGGTGTCACTACTCATACTTGATGCATCTATGAATTTTAGAGTGACCATATCTATAAATGATGAATATGCTGGACTTGCTGATGAAGTCAATAAATCTGAAGCATGAAAATGACAATGATTATATCCTTTATGGCTAATTTTAATCGAGGGTGCAGAATGTTAATCTTTTAATCTCCCTTTAACTAAAATGCTAGTTTGAATTTGATCTAATCTTGATTGGATTTAATATTTGTTACTATAGATCAATAGATATATGAATGCTGATGATCAATGATTCTGATTTTTTTTTATCAGGGAAGAAAATCTGCCAATCAGTGAATTAAAGATGAAGCCAAACAACATTAATTTACTGTCAGACTTTATTAGTAAATGTGCATGTTGTCTTAACAATAAGACTAAATCAATAAGTCATGTACATGCTAGAACTGAAAATGTTTAGAAATCAGTAATAAGGCAGACTGTAACACCATCACTTTCCCTCTAACTACATATGAGGCACATTGTCATGGTACTTATGGAAGTGGTAGATAAACCTAGAAGAGCATCTGAGTTTTTTTATTCTGAAGTTTCATGTCAAGCAGATTCTACCTCTTGAAATTTATCAGATGATGGCATAAAGAGTTGTGTTTACTGAAAATATGCATATGTATATTTTAATTATTGATTATTTAATCATTTTTGCAATCTAAACAATAAAGAAGCTATCAAGCATGTTATAGCTTGTGAAAAAGTTTAAACATTCAGAATTGGAAAAAAATGAATATTTTGAACTAACAAGTAAAATCTTTCTCAACAGGAAAAACATTTTCATATAGTTTTTCTCAGCATAAATTTATTAAAATATTGAATAAAACAAATGATATTAAATGTTTGAAATATCAGCTGCTGATAAAATCAGATCAATACACTCATTGTAATGATTTTATTAGATAAATTTCTGCATAGCTAGAAAACATAGAACTCCACCTAATGAAGATGATGAGGAATCAAAAATATTTGCAATTGAAATTGATGAAGCATCTGATATTTTAAAAAAGCTATATTCATCAATTATGTTAGATATACTGACTTCAATTCTGAATATATCAACAAATTTCTGTACTCTGCAAAAGTAGTTTTATACATAACAAGGACAAAGGTTTTTAATGTGTTTAATTTTTATTTTAACAAACACAACCTACTTTGGAAAAACATGTCTAGGTTTATGTACTTATGGAACAGCTAATGTGGTGGGCATAAACTGTGGTGTTACTATAAAACTTCAAATGGTAGTGATCATTGATTTATTAACTATATATTGCATAATACATCTGCAGCATTTAGCAGCTAAAATATATCCCCAGGATTGAATACATTTTTAGTTGAATCTATAAAAAACACAGAATCTTTGTTAAAAGCAATATCTGATTTCCAGAGTCTTGACATTACTCTGTCCAAAACTTGTAGTTGGACAATAAAATTACAACTTCATACTGAAGTCAAATGTCTAAAATGCAAAGCAGGCTATTTGAATTGAAAACAGGAGAAATATATTCAATTGGGAAAAAAAATCTTCATTTGCCAATTATAAAATTGAATAGGGTTCAAAACTATCATAAGTGATTGTTTTCCTACATTAATGATTTAAATTGAAGATTGCATGAAAGTGAAAGAATGTATTCGTTTTATATAATGGATTTAAAACATGAATTAACTTTTGGCTTAGAATAAAGAAAAACAGCTGTGCTCTGTTTGTTTCTTATTATGATTTTTATTAAAGAGCCACCATGATGTGGACATATATATATATATATATATATATATACATACACACACATATATATATATATATATATATATATATACACCATTAGCATTTGACATCTAATGATAAAAGTCAATGATTGGAGTTTTCCTCCATAATATCATTCCATAGATTGGATATTTGTAGTAGGTGTTCTATTTAGTAATCTGAAAGAATTAGAATATCTGCATAATTTAAATATGATCATTCCCACATTCAATTTATATTAAAAGCAGAGATGTTTTTTAATAAAAATGATAAAGTTAATCCAGATAATTGTTCTGATATAATGAGGGAAATAAATATATAATGTGACAACAGTGAAAAATATAGATACAGATCTTAACAGAAAGAATGTCCACATGATTTGTCATTGCAAAAAAAAATGTAAATGCAATGAGCGCATGATCAGCATGACCTTGCATGATTATAACTTTCAGTGATAAATATGGCCAAAACACACACACATTAAAACAGCTGCTATTTTTCAATACAATTCAAAATCACTATTAATATATCTATTTTTCGTTTTTCCTTTTTTTCATTCTTGTCAGAAATACTTATTTAAGGATTTGTATCAATGGCATCTTTCATCATTGAAGAATTTGTTTTTTTATGATAGTATATGCATACGTATTATATCCGCATTTAAAATTTATTTTTCTACTTTCCATTATCGTATTAATTTAAAAATAAGACTCATGGGTCTGAAAATGAGGCTTACAACTATTTTTTTTTTCAATCTGCAAATTAAATTCAACTGTACTATTCTGGTGGTTTGTCATATCTGTATTAATTCCATACATGATATTTTAAATGTAATAATTAATATAGATGTTAGAAACATTATTATAAGTCGTAATTTAATTTGTCATTTTTATATCAGTGATGGTGTCAATTCTTCTGTGTTTTGTATCCCATCAAACAATTTGCTACATTTACTAGTCACATATTGTGTTCACAAAGGAAATCAATAGGATGAAATTATCTATGAAGTAGACATATAAAATTGTAATTTTGACCAGGCTGTAAATAATTCATGATTTATCAAATATATAATGCTGATAATATAAAACTACTCATGCAATAAAATAAATCCATCACATTTTTAATCTCACAATTAGATTAAAATTGATATGAAAAATGGATATTAATGTGCAGGTTTGGCTTGTGATGTACTGGTAATATTATTAGATATACCTGTTGAGTGACTACTTTTACAATTTATGACAATATAATAAACATCAAGAATTACTTAACATGGGAAGTGTGAAATAAACAGAATGTAAAAATAAATTTGAGCAGCATGATGTGTATAGCACCTAATAATGACACAAAGTATGAAAATGAGTTTAATAAGACAATTGGCATGAATTGGCACAAATTTTTAAAACAGTATAATATTCATATTTCCCAGTTAAGAAGATGGCTATGTTAAAAAATTCACTGTTCATATTTACAACCTTCAATTTGAATAATAATTTTATGCAAATCCAATTTTTTTTTTTTAAAAAAAAAATCATAATATAATGAAGAGGGGTGAATATAATTTATATAAGAATTTTCAATATTGGAAAATACAAACTTAATTGCAAACTTTCTATAGTTAACAATGTTTACAACTTATTAATAATTCAATTACAATTGATTAATAACATGCATTAATATATTAAAAAGTGCAGAAATCATATGTTTATCTTAAAATGCCAAAAAAGTTATGTTTCATCTTAACAATAATTATGAATTTATGTCCTCATGGACACAAGTATAATTCAATTTTAAAGTACAATATTTCTTTAATAAAAATATTTTAAAAAATCAAAAAGCAAGAAAAATAAAAAAATACTACAGTAATTTCTGCATAAAAACATAAAATGCAAACAAGATCAGCAATATTAAAAAATTGACTTCTCTCATTTTACCATTGAACAAAACAGATTCGTAATGCATTATGGTTTCTTTATTGGACTCTGGAATCTCTGAGCCACTATGCCCAGAGAAGGCTGTTAGTCACCTTACCTTCCACATTCCATTACCCACACTAATTTTTTTTTCATAATTTCTTTCTTGCCCTATCCCATTTCCACAACATTATTTTTCATCACTCTATGGCCTTTATAGTTGGAGTCCTCTTATCTTTTCCCAAACCCAGTACAAAAACCAATAACCCACTTTCCATATAGGCACTTTGTTTCATTATTTGCATTTTTTTGATTGCAGCCATTTACATTCAATTAGATGCCTAATATTTTCTGTTTTACCTACCTAAGTCGCAGTCTAAATCACTCACATTTTTCCATTTATGTGTATATTCCATTTTTGCTAACAACCCTCTTCCAGCCTTAAAGAATAAACTACTTTCTTTGCTATTGTTGTAAATTAACCCACACACAATATTCCATTTAGTTCTGATATATTTAAACTCTTTACTCTCCATATTACTTCTCAATCTTGCCAACTTTCTAATTTTTATTAATGTAGCTATTCTTTTATAGCATTTTTACCCACCACATCTCAACAATTATATAACACAATCCTCTCACTTTTTGTATACGTATACTGACAAATTCTTTATCCAAATCTTCTGCATATTATATTGCCTTTCTCATCCAACTTATCTGTCCATTATTCATAAACCAATAAAATATTTTCGCAATTCCATTATTATCCATAAATCTCAATCTACCAAACATTCCATTTTGTTTTTTTTGCATCTTTCATGTAAAACCTTAACCATCTTATTTCTCTTTGAATTTCATCCTTTGCCATCCACACATCTCCATCTAATGCATTTTGTCTACTTCTCTTTGTACCTTTTCTAAGTAATCTAACAAGTCTTTACTAACACATAAGGCATTGTTACCATAAGTTAACCTGGATATTGCCATTTCCTTCCAAACAATATTTGCTACATCATATTTATTACATGAAAACACTTAATTTCTTTATCAGTCCCATTCATCCAAGCAGTTTTGCTGATATCTTAAGATGACTCACCAATAGTTATAACTATTCACCACATTTAACTTTATATCCCAATAAAAATCTTTTCTCTTTCCCCAGCATTTATCATTATTACTTTTGATTTTTTCATTAATTTTAATCCTTATCTTGTTATTTACCACTGCACATGTCATCAGCATAACTCCCATATCTCCCCTAATTTCTGTGCACAAGATATCAGAAAATTAAAAAAAACTGATAATATATACACTGTTTTTATTTATTAATGTGATTTCTACCCTTCTTCCTAATCTTTCTATTGCTTTCTCCAATTCTCTCAATTATAAGAAAAACAAAATAAGTGACATAGGGTATTCTTGCCTTAGTCCCATCCCACTTTTTACTCTGATTCTATATTTCCTAGATACATATAGTGATTATTTCCCCATTCATTCCCAAATTTACTAAATTTATCCACAATCTATTTTTATTTAGTCTGTTATATACGTTCTCTAAATGTATAAATATATATATATATATATATATATATATATATATATATATATATATATATATATATATAACTGTTGTATCTGTACTCTTACTCATATCTATAACTTCTGTGACTACAAATTCGATATAAAACCTTCAATTTTTTATAATATATTTCTTTTCCATCCATTTTTTCATTCATCAAGCCATTATTTATGCAAAAATCTCATATAGCACATGATACTGTTATTGCTCTATAATTGTTTAACTTTCTATGATCCATATTTATTCCACTAAATAGTCTTACTTTTGTATTAGTTCAGCTATCTGGAAATTCAGTTATTTGTGCCATTTTATTAAAACATGATAATAGATTTAATTTTTCCCTATTTCCAAAATTCAATACCATCTTTACTGCCCATCCATCTAAACCTTTTGCCTTCCCATTTTTCAATTTACCCTTCTTTCCTTCACATATAACATCTTTTTATATCCATTACATTAATTATTTATGATTGTCTCTAATTCTGCTCTAGTAATACATCCATTTTATCATCTTTTCCACTTTTTTAATGTTCTTCAATAATTTACTATCTAATTTCATGGTTTTATAATTATCTAATTTAGCCAACTCCTTTTTTAAAAATAGTTCAATATTAATGTTTATCATTTTCTTTGTTTTTACTAGAACATTTATATTCTGGGCATACTTTTTTTTTCTTTTTTTACTAATTCTCATTTTTTGATTACTTTTATTCTGAATATTCTCACCTAAATCCTGTTTACCACTTTTCTCCTTCATCACACCAGTCCTTATATTCATCCTGAACAAACTCTTTCATGATTTCTGCTTATTCTTATAATTCATTCTCCATCCACATCTCTCCCTCTCCATTCTATTTTTATTACTGTTTTCCATAACCTTACTAATCATTTTTATTATAATGAAATTATGATCATTATTACATACTCCAAAATTTGTTCCCATGATGTGTTGTGATGTGATGCACTGTGACTTCTTATATGGAATCAGGAATCTTTTAGAAACTATGCTCAGAGAAACCTGTTAGCCACTTTCCCCATTCTAAGTTTTTCAGTATTATTCTTTATCCTGCTCCATCCTATTTTCACAACATAATTTTTGTCAAGTCCATGGCCTTATCCTCCTTGTCTTTTCCCAAAACCAGCATAATAATTAATAAGCCACTTTCTGCATAACCACTTTGTTTATATTTATTTTTTCATAACTTCATTATTTGCATGCTTTCTGATTTTGGGCATCTACATTCAAATGGCAGATGCTTAATATTTTCTATGCCTTCCTTACACAACTTGCAGACTAAATCACCCATATTTTTTCATTTAGGTGTATATTTCATTGTTGCTAAATATCCTATCTTGTTGCCAGCCCTATATCCATAACCCAATTAAATAATATTTTGGCTATTCTTTTATTATCCATAAACTACAATCTACTGAACATTTTCATTTTGTTTTTTGAAACTCTCATATAAAAACTTGAACATCCCATTTCAACTTGAATTGTCTCATTTGCTGTCCACACTTCTCCATCTAATGCATGTTTTTCTACTTCTGTTTATATTTTTTCTAAGTAATCTAATACTCATTTATTAACAAATAATGCATCATTATCATATATTAACCCTGCTACTACCACTCCCTTCCATACAATTCTAGCTGCATCATATTTATTATATGAGAACACTGTTAATTTCTTTATCAATACCTTTTTCTTTACTTCATTTATCTTTTTTCCCCATTCATCCAAGCAATTTCTGTGGTCACTTGAAATGACTCCCAAATAGTTATATTTACTTACCACCCTTAACTTTATATTCCAATAAAAAATGTTTGTCTCCTCACTCCCCAGTATTAATCATCGTTACTTTTCATTTTTCTTAACTAAATTTAATTCCGATTTCTTTACCCACCTTTGCACATGTCTGCAGCAAAATTCCATATTTTCCCTTCTTTCTGCAAACAAGAAACATCATTTGCAAATAAAACACCTGGCAATGTATATATTCCCTTGCCACCTATTAATGGTATCTCTACCCCTCTTCCTAATCTTTTTATTGCTCTCTCCATTTTTCTCAGTTACAATAAAAACAAAATAGATGACATACGGCATCCTTACCTTTGTGATACCCTATTTTTAACTTCAACTGATTCTATATTCCCTAATTGATACATATAGTAATTATTTTCATATAATTTCTTAGTAATATCCACTAAAGCACCATCTGTTCACAAATTTATTAAACTTGCATGTAATCTATTTCTTCTATCACATGCCTTCTCTATATCTATAAAAGACATGTATAATAGTCTACCTGTATTCCTATTCATATCCATAAGTTGTGTAACTGCAAATAAACTATCTATATTATATACTTATCTGATCGAAAACCTTGCATTTTTTTCATTATTTTATTTTCTTCCATTCATTTTGCAATCCTTCCAGCCACCATATATGAGAAAACTATATATATAGCACTGATGCTACTGTTATCAGTCTATAATTGTTTAACTTTTTATGATCTTTATTCTTCTCCTTAAATTGTAGCCTTACTCTTGTATTATTCCACCTACCCAGAAAATATCTCTTCTGTGCCATCTTATTAAAATGATAATAATTTTAATTTTGTCCTATGTCCTAAATTCATTATCATCTGCTGCTCATCCATCCAAACCTTTTCCTTTCCACCTTTTAAATTTTACCTGCTTTATTCAGTTTATTTTCTGTAAATTGTATATGTTCATCAGTATATGCTCTCATGTTTGCTATCACTCTGTTCTTTACATCTAGCATATTTTCTGCATCCATTATATACTTCTTTAAGACTATCTCTAATTCTTCTCTAGAGCTACACTATTCTTTTAACATCTAATAATACTATTTCTCTCTCCCATTTCTTTTCCACTTTTATGAATATCTTCCAACAGTTTACAATTCAATTTCATCCTTTATCAATTTTAGCCAACTTTTTTTTCTAAGAACATTTCCCATTTATCATTAACACCTTTTTCACTTTCTTTGTTTTTAATAACACACATTCTCTGCATGTTTTTTCCTCTCTTTTACATTTTTACTAACTCACTTTCTTATTACTTTTATTCTTCTAAATATTTTCACCTAAAATCCTATTTGTCCCTTTTTTTATTTTATCACCCAGTTCTTATATTCATCCCCAAGCAATTCTTCCATGGTCTCTTCAACTTTTATTTTACTCTTCTAATATATTATCATTCACTGTCCATCCACATCTTTCATTATCCTTTCTACTTTTATTACTATTTTTTGATCACATTACTAAGTATTTCTATTATAAAAAAGTTATGATCACTATTGCATATTCTCTCTTCATTATCAAACACTTTAATGTTATGTACTTTATTCATTCACTCTTTTTCTATTAATATATAATCTATTGTGTGGAGTATATTAATTTCAGACAATGTGTGTCCTTCATAAACATTCAATAAATTTCCAATATTCAAATTCACTCTCTGACAAAAACTTTTCAAAAGCTGCCCATTCTTATTACCTACATCATCAATTTCTTCAATATGCTCACTCATTCCCTTATAACCATTATTCTCTTCTCCCTTTTTTTGGAACTCTGTATATCCTTAACTAAGCATTTATCTATGCTACTGTTTCACTGCATTATAGTTTTACTATCTTTAGTCATTATATACACTATAGCCACCATCCATTCTTGACTTCTTAACCTTATCTTAACCCACAGATGTTCTTGACATTTAACAGTATTTAAGTATTTTTTTTGACTTGGATCTTTTTCTTTTCCATTTATACCCTGCCATAGCAAATCTTCCAGAATATGGTGTCTTATTCTTTTAGATGTGTTTCCACTACTGCTGATATCTCAAACTCTTCATTTTTAATTGCTTTGTTTAATTTCAGCCACTTTTCTGGTCTCCTACCATCTTGCATATTCAAATACCCAAATATTAATAATTTTTTCTTTTCTAACTAATCTTTTATAAATTGTTTTGACACTTTTCTCTTCATTACATTTATAAATAACTTGCTCACCATTAATTTTATAGACTCATTTCTTCTCCACATCTACATTCATATCTAAATCAGCTACCCTTTGAATTATTACTTACATCCTGCCCATTCTTTTTTTTTCTGATAACACTGCCACTTAAAACCCTACTCCCTTTACATGTTTCCTGAACTATATTATTTATAAATAAAATGCCCTAAAACTACACTTTCTTGTTTTTGTAAGTGCAATCCATCTTTACTACATAACTTCCTCTTTCCAATAAAAAAATTCCACACATCCACAAACATGACATCTTTTCTCTTACACAATTTTTTCAATCTCTCATTTATAAACATGCTCTATGTAACAGATACCTTTTATCAAAATCTTGGTAATAATCCAACTATTCTTTTTCTTTAATCTTACACACATTCATAATCAATTCTATGTATTCTCTGATGAGTGTGACAAATTATAAGTCCCTATTACAATATACACACTTCTACTCTTTTGCTTCTTTACATATCTGTAACATTGCTAATTCTACCTCCAGGCAAACATACTTTTATATACATGTTTTTATCTTCCCTTGATATGATGTGATGCACTGTGACTTCTTAATTGGAGTCAGGAATCTCTCACAACTATGCCCAGCAAAACTTGATAGCCACTTTGTTTCTTTTCTATTCCCCACCCTACGTTTTTTCATAATCTGCTGCATTCCATTTCTACAACAAAATCTTTGTCAACTCTGTTGTCTTTATATCTAAATCCCCCATTCCCTAAACCCAGCATAAAAACCAATACACCACTTTCTGTATAATCACTTTGTTCATATTTATTCTTCCATAACTATACTTTCTGAATAATCACTTTGCTCATATTTATTCTTTCATAACTTCATTATTTGTACTTTTTCTGCTTTTAAGAATTTACATTCAATTAACAGATACCTAATATTTTCCATGCCTTTACATGATCTTCAGAATAAATCACTCACATTTCTCCATTTACATGCCTACTTCCTTGTTGCTAAAGATCCCATTTGAGACTTGAACAATAAACTATTTTCCTTGCTATTATCATAAATTAACTCTCACCCAAGATTTCATTTATTTCTATATATATTTGAACTCCTTTTACTCTCCATACTAGTTCTCCATCTTTCCATTCTTTATTAATGCATCTATTCTATTATCCCATTCCTTACAACTATAACACTCAACAATTCTCTTAACACAATCACTTCACCTTTTGTACAAGTAAACTGATATGTAATTTTTTTTATACAAATCCTCTGCATGATCTTTCTCACCCATATTGTTGCCTGCCCTTTACTTGTAACCCAGTTAAATAATAGTTTGACTATTCTTTTATCCATAAACTGCAACCTACCAAACATTTCATTTTGCTTTTTGCATCTCGCATAAAAACTTTACCATTCCATTTCTCTTTGAATTGCCTCCTTTGCTGTCCACACATCTGCATTTAATGCATGTCTTTCTACTTTTCTTTGTACTTTTTCTAAGTAATCTAATATCTTTTTACTAACACATAACACATCATTACCATATGTTAATCCTTCTACTGATTTTCCCTTCTATACAATTCTAGCTACATCATATTTATTATATGAAAACACTTAATTTCTTTATCAATCCCTTTTTATCTTTGCTTCATTTATCAATTTTTCCTCCCATTCATCCAAGCAATTTTCCTGATTACTTAAGATGATTCCCAAATAACATTATCTATTTACCACACTTAACTATATATCTGTCAATAAAAATTCTAGGTCTCCTCTTTCTCCAGTATTAACCAACATTATATTTGATTTTTGTTCACTAAATTTAATCCCCATCTCTTTAACCACTCGTGCACATGTCTTCAACATGGCTTCCATATCTTCTCTTCTTTATGCACACAAAAAGACATCATCTGCAAAAAAGATCTGACAATGTATATATACTCCCTTGCTATCTATTAACAGTATATCCCTTCACTGAGTCTTTCTATTGCTTTCTCCATTTTATTCAAATACAACAAAAACAAAATAGGTGGCATAGGGCGTTGTTGCCTTAGTCCCACCCCATTTTTAACTTTAGCTGATTCTATATCCCCTAATTGATATGTATAGTAATTATTTTCCTATAATTTCTTAATATTCACTAAAGCTTCATCCATTTCCAAATTTGCTAAACTTACCCATAATCTTTCTATTTACTCTATCATATGCTTTTTCTATTTCTACAAAACTCATATATAACTCTACCTGATATCCTACTCATATCCATAAATTGTGTAACTACAAATAAACTATCTCCTATATACCTATTTGATGTAAAACTTTGCATTTTCCCCACTATATTATTTTCTTCCATCCATTTTGCAACTCTTCCAGCCACGATATAGGAGAAAACTTTACATAAAACTGATGTTACCACTATTGATCTACAATTGTTTAACTTTCTATGATCCTTACCCTTTCCTTTAAATAATAATCTTACTCTTGTATTAATCCACCTACCCAAAAAACCTGTTCTGTGCCATCATATTAAAACATGATAATTGCTTTAATTTTGCCCTATGCTTTAAATTCATTACCATCTCTGCTGCCCATCCATCTAAACCTCTTGCATTCTCATTTTTTGATTTCTTCCCTGCTTGATTTAGTGCATTTTTTTATAAACATAATGTTCCCATTACTATTTCCTTTCATGTTTTTTATCACTCTGTCCTTCACATCTAATATCTTTTCTATATCTATTTAAGATTCTCTCTACTTCTTCTCTAGAGCTATACTCTATTCTCTCATCATCTATCAATACTATCTCTCCCCTACATTTTTTCTTTTTAATATAATTCCAAAATTTTTTACTCACATCTCTTTCATTTTTATTAATATCCTTTAACAATTTACTATTCAATTTAATTCTTTCTATATAATTATCTATTTTAGCAAACTTCTTCTTTTCTAAGTACTTTTCCCATTTAGCATTAATACCTTTTCCCCTTTCTTTGTTCTTAATAGCACACATATTCTCTACATGCTTTTTTTTCTCTTTTTTGCACTTTTACTAACTCATTTTTTATTACTTTTATTTTTCTGAATATTCTCACCTAAAACATTATTTGCCACTTTTTCTATTTCATCACACCAGTCTTTATACTCATTCCCAGCCAATTCTTCCATGATTTCTTCAACATGTATTTTATACTCTTCCAAATTATTTTTATCATTTACTCTCAATCCACATCTTTCACTATTATTTCTACTTTTATTTCTATTGTCCATCACATTACTAACCATTTCTATTACAATGAAGTTATGATCACTATTACATATTTTCTTCATTATCAATCACCTTAATTTTCCATACTTTATTCATTCTCTCTTTCTCTACAAATACATAATCAATTATGTGAAATACATTATTTTTAGACCATGTGTATTGGCCCTCATAAATATTTGATAAATTTCCCATGCTTAAATTCACTCTCTGACAAAATTTCTTCAAAAGCTGTCCATTCATATCTCATATAATCATTATTCTCTTCTTTTTTTTAAAACTCTGTATATCCTTAACTAGGCATTCATATATGCTACTGTTCCACCCCATTATAGTTTGACTATCTCCAGTGGCTATATAAACTACAGCTACCATCCATTCTTGTCTAGCTAACCATATTTCAAACCACAAATGTTTTTGACATTTAACAGTATTAAGATATTTTTTTGATGTAACATCTATACCAGCACCCCTTTTTTCTTTTGTATTTATACCCTGCCATACCAAATCTTTCAGAATAGGTTCCTCTTCTATTCTTATATGTATTTCCACTATTACCAATACCCCAAGCTCTTTATTTTTAATTGCTTTGATTAACTCCAGCCACTTTTTCGCTCTCTTACCAACTTGCATATTCAAATACCCAATTTTAACAATTTCTTCTTTCCTAACTACTCTTTTATAAATTCTTTTCTTTCTTCTCCATTGCATTTATAAATAACTGTCTTACTATTAATTTTACAGACTCATTCTCTCTCCACATCTACACTTATATCTAAAGCAACTACCTTTTGCTTATTTTTTACATGACATCCATTTTTCTTTTTCATAATACTGCAATTTAAAACCCATCTTTTCTTTATAATTTTCCCAAATTACATTTTTTTTTCTTCATATGTCATAGAATAGGCCAGGATGCGAACCCGCTAACCCGGGACAACTGCTTGTAAGGCAGCTGTGCTGACCTCTCAACCACCAACGCTTGACTCGAATTACATTTTTTATAAATCAGACTACTATAAAGACCATATTGGTATTGTCTAAAATACCTGCACCCAAGAAAAATTAAGTAGAATCATTTTTTAAATGTGAATTACAAAATTGTAAAGCAAATATTAATTATGCTAAATTGTTTAAAATTGACTACAATATCTTTATTTCTGTTTTATATTTTATTAACATAATATTGCTGCATTTATAAAAAGTCACACATCCAATAAAATCAAATGTTCTTTTAGTTTTTCAAATATAAATAATATTGAAAAATATTTAATCGATATTTTGTACCTAGTAGCATATCTAAAATCTTTATTTTGTATTTTGTCAAAGCATGCAGTAAAATTTTAATATAAATTTACTTTTAAATAAGAATGTGTAAAATATGCATTTAAAATTAAACGTCCATACGAAAGTGTCATTCTAAAATATTACTTTTAAAAGACATTTAAATTTTGCTACTGAGATTTTAATCATAGACATTAATTAGTCGTCTGATTCGGCTTAAGATGCAATCAATAGTACCAAACTAATTAAACAGATAACTAAGGAATTTAATTAGCAAACCCCAATTTAATTAAATCCCACCTTAATTTATAAGAGTTACTCCAGAAAACAAAAGAAAGCAAACCGATAAAAGAAGGGCCATTTTGAAATTTGCAACAGAGGGACTACAGAGCATATTCAGTGAATTCGAGCAGAGCATCCATTGCAAGAGAACTATGTGAATTGCGGATTACCCTAGGATGAGAAAGAAGATAAGTTAGTGGTACAAAGTATACGTTCAGGATTATAGTGCAAATATTCATTATCGTGTGTACATAATGTACTTTTCTATCACAGCTCGGTGGGAATCAGAACTTTATATAAACTGTAAATTAGTTAGCATCGAACTATTTTGAGAATTAAACTCTAACTAGTTTCTGAATTAACTTTTGTGCACTGTAATTAAAGAATCAATACACAGAAATCTGGCGCAGTTGACAGGATTAGTCGAACCTAAAAACCATAGTAAATAACCAGCAATTAATAATAAAATGTCAGATTTTGGACAAAACTTGGAGAGTTCGACGTGGAAAATGCAGCCGATTGGCCAATATACCTGTCACAAATCAAAAATTTCTTCATTTTAAATTGCATTGAAGACAACAAGCAGAAAGTAGCGGCCCTCTTATGTTTTTTGGGGGAAAAATTATTGAAATTGCCAATAAATTATACCAAAATCCCATAAATGATAATGTACAATTTAAGGAATTATCTCAACAGCTAAACGATTTTTTTAGCCCATGCCCATCCCATCACATTGCACACCTACAGTTAAAAAATAGAAAACAACTAAATAGTAAAACAATCAAACAATATAATTTAGCTCTCAAGGAGCTAGCGAAAGATTGTGTTTATGATGATTTCATAGAAGAAATATTACTAGATCAATTGCTATGGGGAAAGTCTAACGATGGGCTCAGACAACAGCTGTTAACAGAGGCAGACCTAGCTATGAAAGCACTATAAAGAAAGGAATAGCCTATGAGCTAATTCTAGAACAGGCCTTCAGATCAAAAGATCAAATTTATGAGCAAGTTTTCAAAACTGATAAAGCAGAAATATGTTCATTTCAATGGGAACCCCAGAGAAATAACAGAATTAAATGCTACTGCTGCAGGAAAACAGGTCACATAGCTAAAGACTGCAAATGAAAGCAAGAAACATGTTTCAAATGCTTAACCAAGGGCCACCTTGCACGTGCATGCAGACAATCACCAGAAAAGGATGGTCGACAAAGGAAATGTAATCCAGACACAAATAGTAGAGCATATAGTATTAACTATATATCTACCAAGGGGGGAAAGCAGGGCCATCAGAGATAGGACCATTTTGCAGGCATAAACAGAGATCTTTAAATTACAGACCAAGATACAAGAACTGGAGTCAAGAAATCAAGAATTAGCTACCATGTATGGGAAAAAGATGCAATCTGAGCTACAACTCAACTTGCAGTTATAAGAACTGAAAAGTTATAATTTCAAATTACAAAATCAATTTAAAGAAAAATGGAAAGACTGAACAGAAGCAGTATAAAGAGCAAGGTTCTCTGAAGGAGCAACTCCAGATTCACATATAGACGATTGATATTTTGGTCACAGAAAAAATAGCTGCAGTAATTCCTGACACAAATTCAGCAGACCATAAAACAGAAATCAGCTGAACTCAAAGAATTTCAAGGAAGATTGAAGTCTTATAGACAATGAGTAATAAAACTTGAACAACAAACTCAGAACTTAGTGAAAAATTGCAAAGTAAACTCACAATGTCAGAATTATCCAAACAGGTAGAGAGTTGGCAGCTGTATGAAATGGAGCCACAAAAAAAGTGACCAAAAGTGAAAATGAACTAGACACTTCCAAAGATTTTTTTAGTAGAATGGCAATCTTTAACCAGTAAGCTGCCAGATGCAAAAACCGTAGAGCAAGGAAAAAAATTAGACTCTCTCCAATTGGGGCAAAAAGGCATTCAGGGTGGCAAGGAAAAAGAATTTACACAAATTTCAAGGTTGCATCAGTTAATTGTAAAAATAAAGTTTTTCTCCAGTTTGGGGAAAAAAATAAAGCACTGAGGAGTCACAACAAAGGGTTTTCTGGAGTAAGGGGAGGTAGTGTAAAATATGCATTTTAAAACTAAACGTACATACGAAAGTGTCTTATTCTAAAATATTACTTTTAAAAGTCATTTAAATTTTGCTACTGATATTTTAATCATCGACGTTAATTAGTCGTCCTGATTCGGCTTAAAATGCAATCAATTGTACCAAAGTAATTAAACAGACAGTGAAGAAATTTAATTAGCAAAACCTAATTTAATTAAATCCCACCTTAATCTATTAGAGTTACTCAGAAAACAAAAAGCAAACCGATAAAAAAGGGGCCATTTTGAAAGGAGCAACAGAGGGAGTACAGAGTATTCAGTGAATTCAAGCAGAGCATCCATTGCAAGAGAACAGCATGGAATTGCGAATTATCCTATGTTAAGAAAGAAGTTAGATGTAGAAAGTATACATTCAGAATTATAGTGTGAGTATTCATTATCGTGTGAACAGTGTACTTTTCTAACACAGCTCAGTGGAAATCAGAACTTTGTATAAACTGTAAATTAGTTAGCATCCAGCTATTTTGAGAATTAAACTCTTAACTAGTTCACGAATTAACTTTTGTGCACTGTAATTGAAGAATCAATACACAGCAGAATAGTATTTAAGCAATTTAATACCTATACATTTTCTACTTATTTGAAATATGTTCTGACCAATAAAAACACAGTATATAATATTTTAAATAATAGTCAAAAATGAAAAAAAGATTAATCCATTATGTTGATTTTACATATATTCAAATAAATCATGCAATATAATGTAAATTATCTTTATATAGCAGCAATAATATACATTAAGTATCACATGATCACTATCTCTTCTGGCATTCATTGATTACTCTGGTTGGCACAGGGTGGCACTACTGTATGGAGAGTTTTGCTTTGTTTATAAATAATATACATAATAATCATGCACAAAAAAGATCTTTTCAGCAAATATTAATTTATGTTCTTTTTAATGTGCTTAAATTAATTTACAATTACAATATACTGTTGCATACATAGTGAAATCCATCCTGTTTATATAACATTATCGATTAATCAATAACCAATTGCAAACGATGTTTTATATATGTTCACACAATAAAGCTTTGTTATAAGTAATTTAATTGCTTCCATGTATCTTCCTTCTACTTGATTCTGTAATATAATTTAGAGATTTTAATTATAACAAAAATTGTGTGAAGATATATAAAACATCAATTAATTTAACTAATAGTTGGCTAATAATCAATGAATGGAAAATTTTATAATATGCATTTATGGTTTTGTGTATGCTTTAAAAGTATTAATTTTATGTAAGAGATTTATGTCGCTATGTATGAAATGTAGATTGTAATAGTAAATTAGTTTAGGCACATTGAAAAAAACAAAAATTAATATTTGCCGGTTATGATTACATATGGGATCAAACTTTATACTTGAAAATATATTCAAATAAATATTCAAGTTGTAAAACATGTTTATGTAAATTTTATATATATATTATGTTTCTAAGGCAGAGTCATGGCAGACTCATTTGCATAACTTTTTCAAATTAAACTCTGCATTGATATAAAATGTTAATGACCCAGCGGGAAAAAATATTTTTATCAGTTGTAAATAAAATGGTTTAAATTTTTATTTATATTCCACTTATATTTTTATATGAGACAGTGGATTGAATTTAAATGAAGAATAGTATTTGAAATGCATCATATAAAAATATTTTATTTAATGAATTGTAATATATAAGGAAGTAACAGAGTATGGAAGAACTTAATGAATGTTCATGAATTAATGTTTTAATATAAACAAGACATAAATTGAATATTAAATAGTCAAAATATTAGATCACATGACCCAATTCTCTTAAGCTTGTAAGATATATATAATGAGCATTGTCAATTGCTCCACAAGCTTTGTGATAAATGCTTAGCCAGAGAAAGTATTTAAAATGTCTGTCAGGAAACCCTCCCTAACCTCTGACCATGGTTTCATGCTTTGGCACTCCTCAGAGAGGTGCAAGGGTAGCTTTTTCTGGTTTATAGATTTCTCCAGTAAAGAAACCAAAATTCATTTATTCTTGGTTAATAAGTATCTAGCTTTTATTAACAAATGTGAAAGGCAAGTCAAAGTAATGTTTCAAAAATTTTCACCAACACATGGTAACTATAGGGAGGTGTGTGCACAGAATTTCTATAGTGACTAAAATACACTTTGACATGATTTTCACTAAACAGCAAACAAACAAAACATATATTTAAATCATTGTGAATAAAAAGTATTTTAATTTTGTTTTAATATTTGCGATTTCTTTGACATTATTATGGAATGCTGTTTTTTTTTTGGTTATATGTAAAATGTTGATTTTTTCTTTTAGATAAACTGCCTAATTCATTGAGTATTGTGAACAACAGTAATATTCTTAAATACTCTAGTGTTGGAAATACCTATGTTTAATTGCAAGAAAATGAATTGTGTTACAGTATTTATCATCATGCTACTTGGATTACCATTGTCATTTAGCTTCGGTTTAATAGTTTCAGTTAATAACTGTTTAAATGTAGTTATTAAGACTAATGACAATCCTTTAAATATTACAGACTTATATTTTTACAGAGGGCAACCAAAGGAAATTTTAGGCTGGATGTCTATAAAAGGCGATTGTGATTTTGATAATTTTCTTGCTATTAATTGTGATATATCAAATGTCACTAATATTGTACTTAAAGAACCTGTGATGGAACATCTGATACTTTCTTTTATTATTGATGTGATAACAACTTCCAGAAATTGTGATGATACTTTTGAAGTAAACTTTGACTCTAAAAATAAATGCTATCAAATTTCTAAATCGGTTTTAGAATGTAAAAGTTTTACAAATAATTCCACAAACTCAGCTAACAGTGGAAAACCCTTTCTAATATTCTCGACAGTATTATTAGTAGTGCTTCTTGTATTTGTATTTAAATGATAAAACTACAAAAAAAAGAATGATACTCAAAAAATAAATCCCCAAAATATACATGATTTTCTTTTTATTTATTTTAAAAGTATATATTTAACTGGACAATATTGTAGCAGTCGATCTTAGCCCAAGATCGAGCTTCACTGTTCTACCACTTAACCCACATTTTAGCCTGTTTTTTGGCACATATATATAAACTATACATATATTTCTGAGAAGCATCTATAAAAATTTATAAATATAAATCTCAAATAAAAATTTTCTTTAATTTTAAATATTAACTTTTACGGATGCGATATATACATATATTAATGAAGCTTTTATATATATAAAACCACAAACAAATCTTGTAAATAATTTTGTATTTTTTTTTAACTATATGTTATTTATTTTTATAAATATTTTTCTTCATATAATTACATAAAAATTCAAGATGGAAGATTCAATCGCTGACTGTCCAAGAATAATTAAAGGGGTGGGAACATTACTTTGCTTCATGATTAAAAAGGAATTTTTAATTGAAGTAAAATTTAAAACAAAGCTAATTGATTTTAGTTAGCTATTAACATTTTTATCAAATCTATTTCTAATCTGGAAATAGATTTGAATTTATTTTTGGACAGTTATATGACGATTGCATCTCTACTAACAATAGACAAAGGCTTTCTGTAAATTAAGGATTAATTAAGGTTAAGAAGTTTAATTAAAAACATTCTTTGCATAACTGAAAACTGGTATAAATAGGCCCAAAAATCTATTGTGGCAGAGTTTGGTCAAGAGTCGTTAACCAACTTCACATCTGTTTGATTTTAAAAAGAGGGGCTTAAACCACCTTCCCCTTCATCTTCAGCTCAACTCTTCACCGTGCAAAGATGTAGCCCCTACTGCTCAAGTGTGCCCATACCATCAAAGAACCACCAAGGCCAAGAGGCATGTTAAATCAAAGAATGCTGCCTGCCACAGAAGATTTGTCAGTACTTCATAGAATCCTGAGGTAATCAGCCCAAAGGCATTATAATCAGATTAACTAACTCTAACTTGTAGCTCTTTAGAATTAATGTTTTCTGTATATTTTGAATCTCTTTTAGCTCACTAATTGGTGAGTATGTTAAATTATTTTCTTTATATCGGGTCTCTTCTATCAAATTAATACTACTATGAAATATTTCATTTAACTCATGCTTCTTATTTTTTTATAATTTAGTGTGGTTATAATTTATTTTAAATGATATTTTTATATTTTTCATTTAATTTTATTTGTAAATGCTAATCAAACTCAGTCTTACAATCTTCTGTATCCTGCTGTGAAATAGAAAGGCAGGGGGATTAATGAGTTCTTATTTATTTATTTTTAAATAATTCGTAAGACTGAGTTTTTTTTGTAAAATGAATATATGCTTTTTTTAAAAAAAAATATTTTACTGTAAAATTATACAAAATGTATAAATACTTTGCAATCTGGGGTGTATATTGGTGTTGGTTAATTTATTAATTTCTTTATTCAGCATCATCACCAAAAAGGCTGGTGACCTTATTGTATTTTGTTATTTGCACTTTTAAGTGCGTGAATTTGTTTATTTTATATGTTAAACAAAATAGTGATTCAAGAAGGGGGAGCAATGCATGCTTCATTAATAATAGCTTTAACTTCTGATTAATGATTCTATCTTACACGGGTCATTATTTTAACATATTACGTATTTGTTAAACCATTTAGAGCTTTATTTAGTATTTAAATCCAAGGTTTTTATAGTTTTATAATAGCATTGCTGGCATATGTCAAATTATTAATAAACCACATAGGGCTTTGATCTGAGTCACCTGTACCTCATTCCAGGGATTCATGATCATCTTTGTTTGTCATTCTTCTTCATAAAGTATATATTTATATACTGCTTTACTGCTTTGATTCACCTGTACCTCATTCCAGGGATTCAAAGCCTTTCATTTTTTATGTGCTCTTTCATATCAGGTTAGTGTAGTTGAAGCTCTGTATGGCTTTTCCATGATCCGGACCCATAGTAACTTCCTACCGACCCTTCCTTAGATACCGCTCAAGCCTGAAGCTGGCGTACCACCTTAATAATCAGAGAATGACCTTTTCTTGGCCAAAGTTGCCATTTTTCTCTCTCTCTCTCACTGACAATGCTAGCACTGCAATTTCTTATAGTCATTTTTCTTTTAGCCTGTTTGACAAAATAAATCGTAATGATATGTGATAATGAAATGTTTTTCTTTTTAAATATTTTTCGTTGGAGTTTTAGATCCAACTTCTTATGAAGCTACCCTCCCCTTTATTGAAATAAGAAATTCCCATATTTATAGAGTTTCACAATATCCGATAGTTAAATGTTGAAAATGTTTAATAAATAAATGTTTTTAAGTATATTTTGATCACAATGTATCTTCATTTTAATTGTTGTAAATAAATTCTTTAATTGAAAATAAAGCTATGTATCAAATGCCAAGGGCATTATATTCAAGTCCTATAATCAGTGAAACTCTATCATATCTTAATATGTATTATTCTTAATGTATAAACGTCCACTAAAACACCCAGGTCCATTTGTAACATGAATTAAAGTTTTATTTTTAAATATATGTTCAGTATTGTAACCACTACACTAAATTCATATCTGTCTAAATAAAAATAATTGTACCAAGTTTGTTAAATGTTTGTAATGAAAACAAAGTTTTAAAAGTGTGAAGTTGATTATATATATAAATCTCATCTTGAATTGTGTCCAAATAAATACTTATATTTTAAACTTTAATCCAGTTGTTCGAATCTCCTTAATATTATTTATATTTAGTATGCTTTTAACTTATATCTTGGGTTCACTCAATCTCTCCTCATCATCATCAGCTGAGTTATCATGCAAAATGATGTAGTACTGGGCTTGGATGGAATGAATTTATATGGTATCTCCGGAGGTGTTGTCTGTAGTGTTATAGATTTGGGGAATGGGCAAATAAATTAAAATTCATGATAGCTTCTGACCTGTGTATCTCAGGCATGATTGGATTCAGGGTACTTTTGCTCAGATTCTAAGTCTTGTTGGATGGACATACATTTTCGACTGGTACAATATATTAGGTAAAAAACAACAATATTCACTCAGAAACTGTACAGTGTATCAAGGATTTATAAGGAGCAACAATTTAGTATAGAAACAAAAAATAAGTGAAAATAATTCATTGTGTTATAAACAATCATAATGTTGCTTTGCTTTAAAAATGAATATTGCCTATTTTTCAATGATGAAGTCTAAATGTTAACATCAAAAAATGTAGACAAAGATTATGTTCACCTATTGACATAAGTTTATAAATTTGATGTATAATTTATACATAAATAGGACTAGTATCTGTTCATTTGCAATGTTTTATGAATTGATTACTTGCTAAATGAAATGTTGCATTGTATATACTGTAACGGAAACCCCACGATCGAAAGGCTTAAACTTCTTTTTTATATAGATATAATGGGGAATTCTTACGATTCAAGATCGCCCACTTTCCGCTACCACAAGCAGAGAGAAAATACGGACATAAATGAGTCTATATCCGAACTTGTATGCTATACGGGTATAACCCCAAGTTATATTTCCTGGTCATTTTCTCCCGACTGCTGTAAGATTTAACAGAGTTACAGCGCTTGGATAATTATAAATTTAATGGGATCAAATACTGCACCACTAGCTTCACGTGTTAATTAAGTACTCAAATGAATAATAATTTTTTCCCAACCCTAAGATTATATTATTTTTGGAAGTGGCGAAGAAAGAGATGAAAACGGATTTTATATAAATAAAAGATATTTAATGCAATAAATTATAAATAAAGAAACACTCTAAATTATTAACACTCAATATAAAAAAAAAACAGATTATGCTATAATACCACAAAAAATAAATAAATACAATAGAAGATTCTATATATGATTGCAATCTGTGGAAATAACTTATCCCTTTATAGTCATTTCAAATATTCAAAGAGTCTAATTAATGTCTATCTCATTATATCTGGGATTGGCAATTGCATTAAATTTAAAGATATGTGCACATAATTATATAAAATGTCTTATTCATAATTACCTAGGTGATAAAGTCTTCGAATAAACTTGGCATCTTTCTGACCGTCCCGTGGAAATTTTCCACTTCTTTAGTAGGGAACGGTCGCTCTTTGGTTAGATTTGATTGTTGGAACTCCTCCGTATTGTGGGCATCAAGGCAAGGCAAAATGAATCCTTCGGCAGGCACTACGTCAGCAGTTGTTACATCGATACACGAACCATTATAGCACGGAAGTCTGGATCGACCGGCGATCGTGACTGGCCCTTAGCCACACATCCTTGAAGCTTCCATTATGTTATAGCTTGTTTTCATGTTCCCAAATTTAACTTTCATGTTTGCTTTCTATTATATTTCTCTGCTTCTTATCAGAGCAGTGTCCTCACTGAAGTCTCGACCAATACTGTTTTTTAATTAATTAATTAATGTTCTTTATTTTTCAAATTCCTTCCTTATCTTGATCTCTTGCTGGTTTTTTCTTTCACACCTTTTACTTTAAAAAATGCTTTCAACAACTTATACAAAATTACTTTCAATTTGATACAATTTTATAATATAATATTTTACATTTATTTCTCAATCATTTTCTTTAATAAAATTATTTCATTTTGAGATGAAATAAACCGTACTCTCTTTATTCATACATTCCCATATGCATTTCATTTTCGTCAAAATGTGTAATTTTAAAACCAGATCTTTATCTTTTCGTTGCATTCTAAATTTTACTTATATTTTATTTAAACTTCCCAACTATCGCTTTTGTATTTATATCATTAAGTTTCTATTTTATTTATATTTCATTTCTCTTTTTTTTTTAATCTTACATTAAACACATGATATCGATATTTTTTAACCTTAATATTTCTATTTTTTCTAAAATCTGAACTTTGGAGGGTAAAAGATAAGAATCATTTTGAATTCCCTCTCTTTTTTACTTAAACATTTCTTTGTTTTGTAATTTTTTTTTTAAACTCACTTTTTTTTATAACCCAAGCACAATATTTAACATTCTTTAAATGTTAAAAATATCTATATGTGTGACCGCAGTATGTGCGATCATCACATTACACCATTCCCCTCCTTTAAAATTTTTTCTTAAAAATTTTAATCTAATGCATTTAAAGCTAGATGCTCCTAACTACTGTCAGAACCATTTTATATCTATTTACTTCTAATATAACTTTAGTGATGAGATTATTCCTAGAGAGGCGACCAGGCAAATTACATCCCTACTCTGATGACCCAACCAGCATTACTAAACCAATTTAATCTTGCTATAACATTACATGAATTCATTTCTGCCTCCTACTTGTATATACAGGTTCAAGTCCACAGGATATCTCTGTGACTCGATTAAACCTGTTCATACCTCACACTTTACAAATGATAACCCTCTATGTGCCAACTTTGGTCACTATTACCGAGGTGGGTTGCGAGGCTGGCATCTTTTTTGTTCAGCTCATCCATGAGCTCAGAATGTTTTACTGATAACTCATATTTTTTTATAATGGGGTTCTTTCCCCATAGATTGGTTTCTAAACCATTGACTCACGATATTTGTCAAATATCTAACTGGAAATCTTAATCCAGTGAGTCATTATGAGAGGGGATCTCTGTCCCTGTCTTCTCTATATAATATCTGGTGACCGCAGAACATACATGAATGCACAACAGAGAAGGCTCACCATATACTGCTAAGATCCATCTACAAATATCTAAACCTACACACCTTCAGCCTCTATCTATGATCTCACACTACTATCTATCATATGTTTTTCTTAGTTTGGATCCCTTTGTACTGTTTGGCCATTTAGGCTCATTCTTCCCTCATATTTTCATGATCAATATTAAAGTCCATTCTCCATTACTCGTGATCCAATTCCATTTCCAATCTGGTATCAATGAATCATTCCTTTATTGGTGATTACACTTAGGTTTTATCTGGTGGTTGTCTTTCTCTATTGACATCACCTCTGCCTCCTCTGGGATGCAGATTTTGATCCCTAAGTTCTCTATCCTCTGTCGATTTGTATGGCCACTTCCATTCAGTCTGACATCTACGTTTATCTTTCTATCCTCTTGGATTCCACTCTGTCAAATCTCTTCTGTTTTCTTTCCATTATCCTTTACTAGGATTCCAACCATTTTTAATTTCAAGTGGTTTCTTTGGAGGTGGTCTATATGCATATCCCTTGTCTGTATATCCTCCAGTGGCTTTAAGTCTAACTTTTCTACTACTTTCGCTATCTGAATTATATTTCCCTGCATGCTTGTCAGTATCCTACTATCTTCTACTTTTATCACTTCCTCTTCTTTATCTAACTTTCTTATTCTCTTCTCTGGCCACTCTATGTCTTCTCTCAGATCAAACTCTGGTGACTACCTATATTCTCGGTCCTTTCTAATTCCTCATATACACATGCCTCCATACTCTTTTGTTCATCCCACTTAATTTCTCTGTAAAATCCATTTATATTCTTAGCCTCTGATTGCTGGATGACATCATTTCTAATTTTTTTCATGGCTTTGGCAATTCTTTTCTGATTGTCTATTTCTAACTTTACCTGCCATTCTTCCATCCTTCTCTCCTGTCTGTCCATGTATTCTTTCATAAATTGCTGTTGCTCAACCCTCATTTGCCTTAGCATATCCATGATATCACTACGGTTTATTTTACCCTTTACTTTCATCTCCTTATCCTCATTCCCTTCTTTTACTTCCTTTTCTTGAAAGTCCATTTTAGCTTGGGACCTTGTATGCATAAATATAACTTTATGTAACCCTTCTTGATATCTGTATTTATTATTACTATTATTTTACTAAACTCTTCTCGATATATCTACATAAAAAATTTCTTTCTACTGACTCTTTGCTTTCTGCTTTGATTAACTTTTAATATATTTGTTATTTGTCAGTTAGCATTTAGATCGCTAGCCAACTCAAACATCCGCACTCTGGTTCACCCTCTTGTTCGCCTGCCTTAGATTCGTCTGACTGACTGCCCGACCTTGATGATTGTCCTATATTTTTTTCCAACTTATCCAACTCTGACTCATTATACTTCAATTAATGTCGCACTTATATATATTTTTTAATCTAACTCAACTACTATACTTTATTCCTCTGTTAACGATATTTATAAATAAACTCATTTCTATTTGACCGTATTTCCAACAGTACGCACTTATGATATATATTTCTAATATTCTGTTTATATATTTCGATCACTTTAAGGTTACGGTTGTTTTAAAACAAACTCATACACATATATATTTCTTTAACGGACTAACCTCCTTCATTACACCCACTATGTTTGTAATTTATATTGTCTCTTTACTATTTTAAAATCATAGATATATTTCCTTCCATTTAACAGGTATACTTCGTTGTACAAGCTATATCAGCAATTTATTGCTCAAGTTATCCTCACGATTATTTTTAAAATCAGACATATATATTTCCTCCACTTAATTAACATACTTTGTTATACTTACTATGTTTTGTAATTTATCGATTACTTTCCTTTCTCGAATATTTAAAATCATACGTATATATTTTTCTTCAATCTAACAAATACACTCGAACATTTTTATCATTTATCATTAGAAATATTTTATTTTCAGCTTAACTGGGATACGTTATTATAAATTCACACATATATCTTTTCAACTTCGCTTACATATGCGATTATTCTAAAGTCCAACATATATATTTCTTCACTTAACTTAACTGAGATACGCGAATATTTTCGAATTTATCATTTATGATTAAAATCTTACTAAAACTTTTATTCCTTTTAACTTAACTACTTTATTTTTCATTACAACAATTACATCTAGATAATCTATGTTTGCTCGCTATCATTATATTTGAATACACTTTATTATTATGACTATGAATTCATACACACATTTATTTATTTTTTAACTTAACTGGAATATGCGACTATTTTTACTATTTAGCATTAAAACTTTCATGAAACTGTGTTTTATTCTTTTTTTCTCTTTTCTGAAACGATTTATATTTCATTACCAACAATTATTTGAGATAATCAATTCTTTGTTCGTGGCGATTATACTGAAATACTTCTGGTCTTTTATTAAATACGTCACAACGCATTTCAAAACTTTCTTAATAAAAAATTTCCCCCTCTTTTCTTTGTACACATTTGACGATGAAACACATATATGAAGTATTATAAAGCAAAAAATTTATCCCCTTCGTCTTCGCTTCTAACCACTCTGATTTACAACGCGAATTTTATATATTTTAAAAACACATATATTTTTTTTATCTTAGAAAATATTTACGTTATCTTATAACATTAATTCAACACGTGATCACTAATTGCACAGCAATAGAAATCCCGGACTGGCCCCCAAAATGAAACGGAAACCCGACGATCGAAAGGCTTAAACTTCCCTTTTATATAGATATAATGGGGAATTCTTTCGATTCAAGATCGCCCACTTTCCGCTACCGCAAGCAGAGAGAAAATACAGACATAAACGAGTCTATATCCGTACTTGACCGAACTTGTATGCTATACGGGTATAGCCCCAAGTTATATTTCCCGGCAACTTTCTCCCGACTGCTGTAAGATTTAACAGAGTTACAGCGCTTGGATAATTATAAATTTAATGGGATCAAATACTGCATCACTAGCTTCACATGTTAATTAAGTACTCAAATGAATAATAATTATTTCCCAACCCTAAGATTATATTATTTTTGGAAGTGGCGAAGAAAGAGACAAAAACGGATTTTACATAAATAAAAGATATTTAATGCAATAAATTATAAATAAAGAAATACTCTAAATTATTAACACTCAATATAAAAAAAAACAGATTATGCTATAATACCACAAAAAATAAATAAATACAATAGAAGATTCTATATATGATTGCAATCTGTGAAATAACTTATCCCTTTATAGTCATTTCAAAGAGTCTAATTAATGTCTATCTCATTATATCTGGGATTGGCAATTGCATTATGTTTAAAGGTATGTGCACATAATTATATAAAATGTCTTATTCATAATTACCTAGGTGATAAAGTCTTCGAATAAACTTGGCGTCTTGCTGACCATCCCGTGGAAATTTTCCACTTCTTTAGTAGGGAACGGTCGCTCTTCGGTTAGATTTGATTGTTGGAACTCCTCCGTATTGTGTGCATCAAGGCAAGGCAAAAAGAACCCTTCAGCAGGCACTACGTCAGCAGTTGTTACATCGATACGTGAACCATTATAGCACGGAAGTCTGGATCGACCGGCGATCGTGACTGGCCCTTAGCCACACATCCTTGAAGCTTCCATTATGTTATAGCTTGTTTTCATGTTCCCAAATTTAACTTTCATGTTTGCTTTCTATTATATTTCTCTGCTTCTTATCAGAGCAGTGTCCTCACTGAAGTCTCGACCAATACTGTTTTTTAATTAATTAATTAATGTTCTTTATTTTTCAAATTCCTTCCTTATCTTGATCTCTTGCTGGTTTTTTCTTTCACACCTTTTACTTTAAAAAATGCTTTCAACAACTTATACAAAATTACTTTCAATTTGATACAATTTTATAATATAATATTTTACATTTATTTCTCAATCATTTTCTTTAATAAAATTATTTCATTTTGAGATGAAATAAACCGTACTCTCTTTATTCATACATTCCCATATGCATTTCATTTTCGTCAAAATGTGTAATTTTAAGACCAGATCTTTATATTTTAGTTGCATTCTAAATTTTACTTATATTTTATTTAAACTTCCCAACTATCGCTTTTGTATTTATATCATTAAGTTTCTATTTTATTTATATTTCATTTCTCTTTTTTTTTTAATCTTACATTAAACACATGATATCGATATTTTTTAACCTTAATATTTTTATTCTTTCTAAAATCTGAACTGTGGAGGGTAAAAGATAAGTATCATTTCAAATCTAATTCCCTCTCTTTTTTACTTAAACATTTCTTTGTTTTGTAATTTTTTTTTTAAACTCACTTTTTTTATAACCCAAGCACAATATTTAACATTCTTTAAATGTTAAATATCTATATGTGTGACCGCAGTATGTGCGATCATCACAATACATTTAGTGTTTGTATACCTTACATTGATCAAATATCTGCTAAATAAAAAGATAAAGTGGATATTTAAAAAATATCATAATTAAATATATGTGCTTCAAATCTTAAAGTTTCCATTAGAGACAGATTTGATTTTGTCTTTAAAATTTTTTTCCAATATTTTCTTTCTCATTTTTTATTTTGGAAATTAGAATAATTTAAAAAAAATTTCTTATTGGCTATTTAAAAAGTGAGAAAAGATAAACTGCATCTATTACCTAATTCAAACAACTTATGGTCTATATTCCCATTAAAATGTTTGGATTTTTTTTTTTTACCTTTTTTAAAGTTGGGGATGAAGAGAGTGGTGAATTTTTTTTTTTTTGATTAATTCTCAGCTCTATTTCAAATCCTCCATTATTTAAACATGAAAAAAAATTATACTGTATTTCTTTAAAATTAATTCCTAAAAAGTAACTTATTTATTGAAAGGTGTGGGATGAAAAAAATATTTTTTAAACCCAAAAACTTTATGAATATACTTTTTTTTAAAAAAAAAAAAATAATGAAAACTTTTGACAAACCCAAAAAAAAAAATACAAATACCAAAACCCTCTGTCCTTTTTTCAAAACACAAGAAGAAATGAAAAGACAAATTACCCCAAAAAAAAAAACCTAAAGGCTTCTCAATAAAATGCAAGAGTAGAAAGTTTTCGATTACACATTGAATTAATTTATTTCCTCCACATCACCTCTACTTATTTTTTAAATTCGATTAGAAGTTGCAAAACAAATTCAAAGTTTGCTCCTCAAAATTGAAAAAAGTTATGGTTGGCCAAAAAGTATCTGTTAATATAAAGTTGATTAGGCAGTGTTTATAAATTTAGTTGCAATACAATGCCTAGTTCTGTTGCCTTTCTTACTTTTTAAAACCAAACCAGAGAAAAAAATCTAAATTTCCAAAAGGATTTTTTTTACATACAAATAATGATTCTTTGAAATTAATTGGCCATTCTATATAATGATTCTTTGAAATTAATTGGCCATTCTATATATGTCTTGTTTCCTCCCCATCACCATCATTCTCTTTTTCTCCTCCAATTTGTCTGTCCCACCCCTTCATTTTTAAAGTGAATAATCAATTGAATAAAGAAATTATTGCCAAAAAACAAAAGATCAGTTGTCAATAAAATTTAATACTTAAAAGACATTTAGTCAGTAGTAGAATAATCAATCAAAATAAAATTGAAACAAATAATTATATTTACAATTACTTAATTATCAACCCGGCTTTCATTTCTTATTATTATGGACAATTATTTTTATAGTGGATATTTTACCATTATATATATTAGTCAGTAGTAACCTTTAAGATATCTGATATTAATTCATAACACTATTTGTACTTAATACATGTTCAGAAAATGTGATTAAAACTAGTATTTAATATTTTTTATTTGAAATTAATTATTGTTCATATTATTATAAATATCATCATCATTATTTTCATTTGTAACATGGTCACATAATTTTAATTATTTTAAAATTTTATCTATAATTGATATAAAAATATTTCAGAGAATATTATTTATTAGACATTTTGTTATAGCTTATCCATACCTAATTAAACAGCTAAGAAATCTGTTTTTATATGAAAGTTTAAATCCATATTTTTAATATTCAGTGTGAATAAGTTTAAATTTCCAAACAATAAGAATTAAGATATTTTATTTAATGTTATGCTAGTCACATAAAGCTTTGAAAAATTGTTAAGTACCTGATCGCACAGGGGTGGGCAAACTTTTCTCACTGAGGGCCACATTGTCTTTTGTAACACATCTAGTTGGCTGCAAGTAACATAAATAGAAGTATTATTTGAAAACAATTTTCATACAAATTTATTAAATATGTGTACATATATTACAAAAATATATAACAAGAAATACTTTATTTTCTTATTAATGAGATTTATGTAATAATCATAAATTCTGCTCTAAACTGTCACAATTCAGATTGAGTCTACTAGTACCTATTCATGAAAATGCATTTAAATTTGAATCTGACAAAACAGACCTATTCTTTGATTTTTTTGTATTCATGCAGGAGATTGTCTGTTCACAAATCTATGTTGAAGCAAACAGTACAAATATTTTTTGGAAAAAGTTTATGTTTGCAAGTAAAAAAGAGATTTTTATAAACAATTTTTTAAAAACTAATTTCATTGATTTTAAAATATTGACACATTTACAAATCGAATTTTATTTTATTCTTAAAAGACAATATATATATATACATATATCAAATACATTATTATTTTATTTCTAAGAAACAAATATATATATACGTCAATTATTAACTGGAAGCTATCACAGTGGGTATTTTTTATCTATATGTAAAATCTACGATAATATATATAAATATGACATTTTTAAACTTATGGGAAGACTGCACAAATGCACACCATAGGCTGCATGTGGCCCATGGGCCCTAGTGTGACCACCTTTGTGATAGCATATAAATTGTCTTAATGCTGTAAAGGCCTGAGATATTGTAGAAATATAAAACTCACATAGAACATTGTGGGAATGGACATTTTTGATGTGAAACTTGTTTTGTTATATTTTATTAAATATTTTTTGTAAAAGCTCAAGATTTGTGTCATCCATTTTGGTAAGAGACTGAAAGTGGTTAATAATTTAGCATTTATGTTATATATTATTCATTTATCACTTTATTACCATTTCTATATTGTAACAGGGCTGGATTCAAACCCTGTTCCAAAAGACAGTTGTTTATATGTGCAGATATATATATATAGTTAATATTTGACTAAATTTGATTTTCTTTTTGTTTTTTGTATATTTTTAAATAGGGAGATAGAAAGAATTAGAATAAACAGAAGGGAATGGAGGGGTACAATATTTGTGCTTTTGTATTTTATTTGAAATGCATGTTTGCATATTGCTGTATGGATAAATAAATGTACTCACTAAATAATAATAAAACAAAAATTTTATTTTCAAGATGGAAATTGTGGTATGTTATAATAAAATGGAGATATTAAATAGTAAAAAATATTTAAACTGCATAGATCGTTCTCAAAAAAAAAAAAATGCTAAGAAAGAAACCAACAAAGAGCAATCAAAAATACAGTGCAGGTGTTCAATGGAATTTCCTTGACCTCAATGAAAAAAAGGTGTTGAAAACTTTTACAAATATAAAATAACATGTGGTTTTGGAAAAAAAAATATTGAAATTAACAATTAATTTTCTGTTTAACTTTCTGTAGCTGTCACTCTAAAAAGAGAAATCATTTTTATATACATCAGGGATTGAGTTATTTGATTTCTACCAGGGATATTTTAAAACTTATTGAAACAACAAATATAAGTGTCAGCCATGAACATGCTGGAGTAAGAACTTAGATGTGCCAGACTCTGTGAGCCACCCTGGTAAATATATGGCAGATGCTACAATCTGGAACCGATGTCTACATTGGAAGCAACCCACTCCTAAACCTGTAAATTAAAATTGTTTTCATCCAACATTTCTCATGTATTAAAGAATAAATCAAGCTACACCCATCTGAAAGAATCTATAATGCCATTGCATCATGCAAACCAGTGCTATTACTCATATATAGTTTGTCATCGTCCCCATGGCAAATCCAGGTAATATGAACATATTCTAACTGGTATTTATTTATCAAATATTATGTTTTCCATGATAATGCATAGAGTCTATTTATTGAAAATCAAGATAATTATTTCTGCATCATAAAGTATTTTGTATTATGGTTGGATGGACTAGATGTTGAATTGCTTCATTTTTTTTGCTCTGATTATTGTTTTATCTATGCAGTATATGTGCTTGCATGTGTTGTGTTAAAATATATGAGCAAAAATTTATAGAATTATAATCTGTGATTTTTACATATTAATGAAGATTAAATATCTTTTAAGTGAAAATACATATCTTTATTGTTTCCTCTATTATGGGTTTTGTATAAAGGTCGAGAGAGAGGTTTATATTTGTGTCATATCTGATCTTGCCTTTAGAAGTGGACTATTTCAGATTTCTTACCTGGTTGGCTAGCACCCAGTTGCTATCTAAAGGGATTAAATCCTTTACTGGGGTTCGCGCACCAAATCCCGCAAAATTTTTAGAAAACTTAAATGGCTTAAAATAATGAATCAAAATAAATTGGATTTTATATCTAATCTTGTAATCAGGTCAGATGTATACTAAAAATAATGTGTACAAGGAAATCAACAAAAGAGAAATCCGTGATACCTAGATTTAATTAAATAGTAAAGAAATTCATTTGCTAATGAATTAATTCACCTGAGAGCATGACTATGGCCAGATAAGAAATATGCTAATATAAAAGACAAAATTAGACTGATTAAATATATATAATTTAAAATTTTATCTTATAGGAGAGATACAAGCTTCAAAATGGCAGAATGATGTATCGTAAATTTCGCAGGCATCATTCATTCAGCCATAGTATAAGTAATTTAAAGTGATTGTTTAATATCTTCATGCTCTCATTTTCAGATTCTTAAGAGTTGCCCATACTAAAGTGTTTGGGTTGAAAGAATAGGTGGATTCATTCTATTCTTTCACAAAGACTTTATCTTGGATTTGAAAAATGAGAGTATTCATTTATTGTTAAGATCTACAAAGCACATGTGCATTACCTTAATGCTAATTATTATTACAATTTAAAACATCGCACAATATAAAATAAATATCTTATTTACATATTATTATTATTATTTTATATATAACCATTAAATACCAGTCAAAACTTAGACTATCCCAATATCAAAAACAATCAACAATTTCAAACTGTTGTCAAGGCAACTTCTTTTAATAATATATATGGAAATAATAAATATATTAACTAACAGAAATTTAAAAACCACCCTTTGGAGCAATTAAATGAGCCTCCTATTATGTAATAAAACATTTTATAGTGTGGATCTAGTTGTTATTAATTCCCTTTGCATTAATATTGGGATCAATATAATCACTTAATTGTCAGAAATTCGACAATCCACTTTAATAAATACTAATGCGCTCTTATGTTTTCCATCTAGCTTTAGGTTTAAATATTTAAAAAAGCTGAATTATTTCTCCAAGATGCGAGACTGAAAAATTATTCACATCCATCAAACAATTCATTTTTCCTACATATATTAAATGTTAATTTAGCAATGTATAAGGATAGTCTTCACCGCATATGGATTGTCATACAATTATCAGTACATACACATAAACATATGCTGCATTCACTTACCATTTCTAAGAAATATATAAACTCTGCCCTTATTAATAAAATAATACATGATAAAAATTGTTCAGTTGTATGTTTTAGACAAACTTAAAGCATTAAAATATATTTTTTAAAAGTCCAAATAAAAGTTTAATAATTTTTAATTATAATTCGGTATATTCCCCGTGATGAAAATATTTCCCATAATTCATTTATGTAAACACTAATTTTATCGCTTGATAGCACGATAATTTCTCCGTTTTAATCATAATTGTAAAACATTAATTATTTAAGATTAATGAAAATTAATAATAATAAAAGTTTAATTTGGTTTTTAAACTCTTGGATTTTTTTTTCATATAGTTCTGCAGCATTTTACAAGTAAGTATATGTTTTTTTTTTTTTTCTCATGCGTCATAGCATCAGCCAGGAAACGAACTCGCTAACCCGGGACTACTGCTTGTAATGCAGCTGTCGCTGATCTCTCGACCACCAATGCTAGACAAGTAAGTATATGTTTTACTCAGTTTTGAGAAATTTACTTATTTAATATTTCAAAAACTTCGGCAATAGGGTTAAATGAAGTTTTACTCTAGATACTTTGTATGTTTTTATTTTTGAATTATTTAATATTTATGAATGGGAAAATGTTTTGAATGTAATTTGAAATTAAAGCAGTTTAGATCATAAAAAAAAAAAAAATACATAATCACGTTTCTATGAACTTCAATTGAATATCCACACTAGACAATGAGTGTATTTTTTTTATAAAAGAAATATTCACTTTTTTATTACTTGAATATAGTTTTGAATTAATAAGTGAGATATAATATGTTAATGTATGTCCGAATTCTATATTTTGCGCAATCTGCTTCTTCATATTGCAAATCAATACCTATTAATTCATGCAATTGAATGTGCTACTTCTTGAATTTCTTCGATTTTTAATATATTTACTATAGGTTTTGCCAAGAGTTGAAAGAGTTCATGTCCAAAGGTTGAAATTAATAGACACATACAGAAATATATATTATTGTGGAATATTAAATCATAGATGTGTGTAAATATATATATTGTCACAGACATCAATGCAAAACAGTTATTGACAATTAAATCACATTACACATTGTTTCCCAAAGTTAAAAATGAGCTTTATGCTGCACTTAGGGATACTTATGATATTAAAATTAGAAAATGGGATTATATTTCATTTCTTTAGACATATCTATAAATAGGTTTTGATATATTTAGGGTATTATGAACATATTTTAATTAGAAGATATTCACAGATTATAAATTTAAATGTTAATTTTTAATAGAATTTCTCCATATACCTTTTGTAGATACATTTCACTTTTATGTAAGAAAGAAAAGTACATTGAATACATGCACTACATTCTGAAACAACACCATCCAGCAATGGTATTTGCATGAATTATTTTACTACAGATTAGTTCAGATAAATATTGTTACTAACTTACAATGCCTATTTTTGAATATTAAAGCGTACATAAAATTAAAGCAAAAGTTACTCTTAATTCTTTATAAATGAAAAATTGTGTTATTTACTTTTAACAAGATATTATATAATAGCAAATAGTTATATATATATATATATTTATTTATTTGAAATATCAATATATATTATAAAAGAAAATTATTTAATTAACTTTCTCAGACGTTCAAGTGCTGATGGAATGCCAAAATATTAGATTTATTTAATTGGCCAAAGTGGTCTTTTTCCTTTTATTTTGTTTAGAAATTAACAGGAACTTTACATTTTTAAAAATTTCCTTTTCTCCACTGTATTAAACCATAAAAGATTTAAATATATATAAAACTACATCAATTCTATGTAAGATATTAGTAATGTCAGAAGTAAACAATATTTATTTATTGGATTACTAAAAGTGAAAAGTTAATCCCAGTGTTTGTTTTATTATATAGTATTTTAACTGAAATATGCAATAGCTCATGTTTATGAATTATCTTTTTCAATACACATTTTGATTTTCCAATGTAACTAAATCCACAGTGGCTAAGCAGTTTATATATAATATTTTTTTTTTCAACAGCATTTTTTCTATTAATAATTAATTTTAAAACAGGCAAAACTCACTATATGTATTGCCACATACAGCAAGCTAGAAAAATCAATGGATGCCAGAAGGCTTGTGCATAAAATCCCCATCTAGTGCCTACTCATCCAATATCATCAGACTAGTTTCTAGCTTGTGGCCTTTGTCAGTGAGGAGCCTTGAATCTGAGAGCACTGCACCTAGAGCTTGCTGTGTGTGGCAATACGTATAGTGAGTTTTGCCTGTTTTAAAAGTTATAAGCAAGCATAAGAAGTGGTGGTCATGTGATGTTTAGTGGCTTAAAACTAATCCTGCCCAATAGGATAGTGGCGGCTACAGTTGTTAAAGAACTAAAGACACTAAAATGTATGGGTACTGAACTGAGTTCAGACCCATTGACTATATAAGCTGATGAGCTTGTATTGGAAACATTAAGGTGTTTTCAATTTAAGACTCATAGTTTTGTAGTTAAGTGGAGATAAAAGATGGCTGCTAGAGGGTTGCATTAGATCCTAAGATTTAGGTGCAGTGCTCTCAGACTGATGAAGGCCACAAGCCAGAAACTAGTCTGGGGATATTGGATGAGTAGGCACTAGATGGGGATTTTTATGCACAAGCCTTCTGGCATCCATTGTTTACTCTAGCTTGCTGTGTGAGGCAATATGTATAGTGAGTTTTGCCAGTTTTAAAACAGCTATAAGCAAGCATAAGAAGTGGTGGTCATGTGATGTTCATTGGCTTAAAATAATTAATCTACCAGTATTTTGTATAGCATTAAATGCAACATTATAATGAAAAGAAATGAATGATGTCATTGTACTATGCATTCTACTTTCTATATATAGTTTTGAAATCCACATTTCTGTTCAATAGTTTTTTTTTCATTGATGGATAAAATTTATATAATGCATATAGAAAATATTTTTTAATATATCCTACATTCAATAACTCATTAGTAGATATTTCAAAATTAGATAATTTATTACTTCAAAATTATTACTTTATATTATTCATAAATAAAAATATATTAGATCCAGATGGTTTTAAGTGCAAATGGAACATTTGACTTGAGATGTATAAATCCCCTAATTGGTGAAGATTTTATAAACGTTTTATTATTGATTATTTTATAGTTTTTCTACATATTTATATCAAAAATGTTTTATTTTATAGAAACTGTTCTTAAAAATATCGATTCTTTTCAAACTATTAATTTCATTTAATTTATTTAAAAGGCGATATACTATAGTAAGTTATCCAGAAATACACACATGATCAACATAATACCTAATTGAATTCTCTTTATAATATAACATATAAATAACTACATATAAGAGGTGAATCTGGAAATCCCATGAGGCGACCTTTATACAATTTATACTATTTACTTTCAAATGGGGCAATAAATTTAGTTAAAAAAATATTTAAACATAAATACACTTTTGTTATGTAACCATTGATTGATCACATGAATAGTTTATTTCCTACTTATGATCCCTTACAAATCTGTAATCTCCAATATAAACAATCAATCTTTTTCAGCAAAATTAGCTTATCATTTTTGACTATATATTGTAACGGTCAAGTTTGTACATTCACATAACAGACCAGACTAGGATTGTGACATCCCGAATCTGACCACACTTCAACTCGTATGCCAGTACTCCAAGATGCAAGACCTTACAAATGACTACTTTGAAGTTGCACATAGTATACCATTTTATTCATGGCTGACATAGGTTGGGAAGAAGCAATAAGACTCAAGGTTAAAATTGCTATTATTAATTAAATCTAACATATAATTAACTAATAGAGATTTCATTAATGCATAGATTTTACATATATATCTTATCAATAATTAGAATTGGCTTGAATAATGAGACCGAGAATGAATTAGATTAATTTAATTGTACATTTATTTAGTTTGATCAATCAAAATTTAAATAACAAAATATATACAGAAATTTATTAGTGCATAAAAATACACATAGTCCATTTAATGGCTGAAGAGTGTTCATGTATTCTCTTAATACAGATTAATTACAAAGATATTGGTACAAATAATAATTATGCTTTAAGCAAGATGAATTTAACAGGTTTTCATTTTATAGATTTTATAGCAAAAAAATAGATAAATAACCACTATGTCATGTCTATAGAGAAATATGCCAACTCCTCTTTAACTTGTGACTGTATATAAGTAATTGGACTAAGGCTTGATTACATTTATGATGCACATTATTTATGCATCTTTAGATCTATTCAGTGAGCCTAGAATTAGCTCCAATAACCTAGATTGAACATGGCTTTCAAGAATATCTCATACAAATTGCTGAAGGTAACATGATAAAGAGGTAGAGTTGGCTGCCCTGGATGTACTGACATGCTGTATCAAATGCAAATAACAATAATAAAAGTCGCTCTTTGGATGGATTGGTAGATCAAGGGTTCTTATGACCAATGCTGGTATCCTGGGGCTGATTGTTATGTTGCATGAGGAAGGAACATTTAGTTCAGAAGTGGTAACCTGGCCTTAAACTCTGGCTCGGCTACTGCTCTATTCTATGAAAGGAAGATGTGCTGGCATAACCATACCTCCATCTTAATACGACATATGTATATAGCAGTAAAATGAGAAAATACTTAGTTAAAGAAATAAATCACAGCTGCCCAGCAATGTAGCGTTATAAATTTAATATTATAAATAAGAAAACAATAGCTTATTAGCTTTATCAATAGAAGCCAATTCTTATGTAGCATGATAATAGATATATGCTACTGAAAGAAATGGTTATATATTCTTTATCCAGTTCAATCTACTCGGTTATTTATTCATTGATTAATATCTTAAGGAGGGAAAATATATTTGGAGGGATTTTATAAATAAGTTAATTAGCAAATATTTTTATAAATATCCTCGCGGCTAGTTTAATTTTTAGTAAAAATAAATAAAAATTGAGAATTTCTGACTAAAAGAAGCCACATTTCAAATTTAAATCAAACAATTGTTAATAAGAATAATGGGGACAGGGCGATTCATTATTATTTATATAATAAGGTTTCGAAACAGTGCGCAGAAAGATAATGCTATAAAATAAGTATATGAAGATGTTTAAAATATTATCTTAAAATATTGAAATTTAGTGCTGGCTGTTTCGAAACATTGGCATATAATACAAATACATTTTAAACTGAATAATCAAGAAAGAAATATAGACATAACCGCAATGATATAATTTTAAATTAGAAAAATATTAATTCATTTTCTTAATGAAATAAATTTCAAAAGCAAGTCATTTAGAGATTTTGATAGTATGAAATTAAATAGAATTTAAAAAAATTCTTTAGCATTTAGAAAAATGTACACTTAGTTACATTTAGTGATAGTTAGCCGATTTCAGTTGAAGATTTAAGAGTTTAACTAAATTATATAGAATTAACGCAGAATTTGACAGAGAATTGAAATAGAGCTCTGAGGTTTTGAAAGTAATTTACCACTCATAATGCAGCTGGAACACAGGTGCTTGAGCTGGAGGTTGGGAGCTTTCTGGGTGGCTTGTGGCACCACTTCTTTTCGTGGTTGGGCCATGGATCTTCTGGCGGCATGCTGTTGTGGCAGTATCAAATGAAGGCAAAACTCATCATTCCCATTATAGAGTTACAGCAAAGACTGCCCTTCTAGCCTGACATTTCAAGGTTCAAACTGGCATACATTCTGGTGGCAAACACTATTCAAAATGGAGTCTGTCTTTTCTGAAGCTCAAAATATGGCCTACTTATATGTTCACTTTATCAGCCTTAACTCCTTTTAAGAATTTATTTTGCCTCAGGACTATAAATTTTAATTAATATTACATATCATATAATTTGACTTTAAATCTGCTGATAAGTTTCTGACTTGTTATAACTTTTTTTTCGCTCAAAAATTTAATTTAATTTTCCAAAATCGTACAATTTGGATTTCAAATTTATTGATACATTACTAAGGTGTTATAACTTTTTCTTTGGCTATTCAAATAGTACCAGTCCCCTGACTTTATTGTGAAACCATTTTGTTGTAAACAATTTTAATTAGTAAGATTCTAAAATCATCATCATCATCAACCATTATCAATCCACTGCAGAATGAAGGTCTTTCCAAGTTCAATCCATCTTTTCCGATTTTTAGCTTTTTTTATCCACATCACCCCTGCATACTTTCTTATTTCATCCATCCATCTCACATGTGGTCTCTTTCTGGGTCTTTTACAATCTCTTGGAATCCCATTTAAAATTTCAATTGTCCATCTATTATCATCTCTTCTAGCAATATGTCCAGACCAACTCCACTTCAGTTGTTTAATTTTTTCAATGAGGTCAGTAACACCGGTTTGTTCTCTTACCCATACATTGTGTTTTCGATCTCTTCTTGTTACTCCCAACATGCATCTTTCCATACTTCTTTGAGTGGTCTGAAGTCTCTGTATTGCTCTTCTATTAAGTGTACAAGTCTCAGATCCATAAGTAAGAACTGGCAAAACACATTTATTAAAAACCTTCCTTTTCAAACACATAGGCATATTTCCTTTTAGGATCAAATTATTTCTATCAAAAGCACTCCAACCAGGTTTAATTCTATGATTAATTTCATCCATTATATTTCCATCTCTATTAATAATCTGACCAAGGTATTTGTAACTGTTAACTTTTTCTAACTCATCATAATCAATCTTTATTTTCATATTTTGAGAAAATCTATCAATCATTACTTTAATCTTTTTAACATTTATCTTTAGCCCTACTTTCCTGCTTTCATCTGATAACTCCTGCAACATTTCATGTAGCTCTAAAGCATTATTTGCAAAAACAACTACATCATCTGCAAAATCTAAATGACTTAAATAATCTCCATTTACTTTCACTCCTTTAGCTTCCCATTTTAATCCACAAAATGCTTCATGCAGCACTGCTGTAAAAAGTTTTGGAGATATGGAGTCACCCTGTCTTACACCCTTTTCAATGTTGATTTTCCTACTATCATTATGTAATCTAATTGTTGTTGTTGTTGCATTTTTATAAATATTCTTTAAAATATGACACTATCCTGGATCTATACCTTGATGATCCAATGCTTTCATCACTGAAAAAATGTTTATAGAATCAAATGCCTTTTCATAATCTACAAATCCTAAGCATAATGGCAACTCATATTCATTTGTCCTTTCTATAACTTCTCTCAATACCTGGATATGATCTACTGTACTAAAACCACTTTTAAATCCATCTTGTTCTCTTGGTTGGTGGAAATCCAGTGTTTTCTGTAGACGAGTTGTAATTATCTTAGTAAAAATTTTGTATAAAACTGATAAAAGACTGATAGGTCTGTAATTTCTAATATCTTCTTTATCACCTTTTTTAAATATTAATATTAATACTGCATTCTTCTAATCATCTGGTACATCTCCATCATTTAGATATTTGGTATATAACTTTGCTTAAAAAAATTCTATTTCTTCATTTGCTTCTTTTAATATATCAATTATAATTCCATCATTACCTGGAACCTTCCCTTTCTTCATAAATTTAATTGCTTGTCTCACTTCCTCATTCAAAATTCTGGGCAATTCGGAAGATATAATAGGTATAGGAGGCACTTGTTCTTTGCTACTATATAATTCTTGATAAAAGTCTTCTACACATTTCATGATGTCATCTCTCTTTTTAGTAATAATGCCATCTTTTTTTCTTATTGCAGATATAAATTTCCTACCATTACCAAAATGTTGTTGTACACTCTTTAGAATTTTATTCTCTTCTACAGCTTTCCTTGCTAGTTCACAATTATACTTTCTTATATCATTTTCAACTCTTCTGCACCATTTTACAAAATTCAAAATATTCAATCTCTTTTAATGCATCATTGTTGTATATCCTCATATTCCTTCTTTTCTTCATAAATTCTCTAGTCTCAGTAGAAATTTTATTGATCAATTGCTGCTTTTTTCTACCAGCTACCTTTGTTGCAGTTTTTAAAAGTGTATCAGTTATTTTCCTATTAATGTCATTCAAATCTGAATCATGTTCAAAATCTACTAATACTTGAAACCGATTTGTAAGTTCTAATTTAAATTCATTTGAATGTTTCTGAAGATTAGGAATATCAACTCTAAATATTGTTTTTCTTAATAATTTTTGTCTCTCTAGTTTTGCATTAACATGTACCTTACATCTTACTAATCGATGATCACTTCCTGTGTTAAATTTATTAAAAACATCACAATTTTTAAATATGTATTTTCTGTTAGTCAAAATATAATCCAATTCTGCTGTATTTTCATTTGGATGCTTCCATGTCCATTTCCTTTTAGTATTTTTCTCAAAAAAGAATTCATAATATATATTTTTTCTTTTTCTGCAAACTCCACAAGTCTATGTCCTCTCTCATTTCTATTACCATAATCAAAATTACCTACAGCATTTTCATCTTTCATTTGTTTACCAATTCTAGCATTAAAGTCTCCCATAACAATTTTAAAATGTTGTTTACTCTGATCAAAAGCCTTTTGAACATCCATATAAAAATCTTTTATAACTTCATCACTATGAGAACTTGTTGGGGCATAAACCTGAATTATCTGCATTTGGTATCTACTATTATGATGTAAAACTAATCTTGCCACTCTGTCTGATACACCATCAATCTCCACAATGTTATTCTTCCATTTTTTATTTATAATGAATCCTACTCCACTTGTATTTCCAATACTTGTGCCTTTATAGTAGAGTATATGTCCACTTTTTATATCAATTGTTTCTTCACCTTCTAACTTCACAAAGTCCAATAACATTCCATTTAATATAAGACAGTTCTTCTAACTCTTGCAATCTTCCTTCACTTGAAAGTGATCTGCAGTTGTAGGTACCTAAATAAAAAGTCATCATCAAATGGCAACCTGAGTCCACAATCAGGGGATTCTTAGCACCCTCTGCCTTCAGCCACCATCCACGGCCTTGGTTGGTGACTTTACAGCCTCCTGGGAATAAGGGCCATGATTTATTTTTGTCTGTCATGATTGTATATATTGGAAAAAAATATTCTTGAACTTGGAGGTAAAAAGCCAATAAACTCACCATGCTGGCTAAAGCGTGTTGGTGAGCAGTCCATCCATGTTTGTATACTATATGAATAATCACAGTAATAACAGCTGCAACGAGTATGAAGTGGACATTGGGAATTTGCCCTGCTCGGTTCTTTTAAAGCCTCCAAGAGGAATCAAAGGGTCTCCTTTCAGTTAATAGCAAACTCTTTTCTGCAGCCAATATTCTAAAATAGCTTAACTTTTATCTAATGCAATTTCCATTATCCAGATTTTAAAATAACTTTTAATTTGACCTAAGGCAGATGTGGTCATTAATTACATACAACAAAATAAAATCTGTTACTAACCAAAACTTTTAGTTCTAAAAACATTTAACATATTTTCCTTTTTAAAGAAAACTTTTCAACATATTTTTAAACAAACCTTTTAACATTTTAATTAAACCTTTTAATATATTTTAAATCAAACCTTTTAACATGTTTTAAATACCTTTTAATATATTTTAAATCAAAATAATAGATTTAACATATTTTAATTACACCATCCCTATATACATTATAATATAGGTTGGATTATATATCCACATATGAATTAAAATAATAAATGTATTAATAAACCTGACATTACTAATATAATAAATCCTTTTATTAAAATACTATGCAATAATAATATGCTACAATTCTATCAATCCTATCTAATTATAGCACTCTTTTATATGTAAATATATAATGCTGTTTAGACATTCATGATAGCAAATTTTAGCTTCATTTTAGATGTCATTTAACTGTTTAAATGAGTTTCGAACCTAGCACAGACGAGTGGGTTATTAGGTTGATGATGAAATGGTAAGAGATTGGAAGATCACTGTTTCATATCCGTGAACTTGTGGGGAAAAAAACAATTAAAAAAAAAGATTTTGCTTATATTTAGTTAATGACTACAGTCATGAACCTTGACTACTTTATTAGTTAGTTAAATGACCTAATTACCTGTTCACATAAAACTTATTTATTTGATGCATCACACTATGGTAAAGAAATTTATACACCAAGTTAAAACACTGATAATGAAATGCTCTACAGTTACAAATGTGCAATAAATTAGTAGCAATTAGCAATATGTATAATTACATCATGAGTTATTCAATATTTACAATATATAATCTGTTATATCCGATTGGATATCCATTGTGGTTATAATGGGGTAGAGATGTTAGTTTTTTTTAAATTACAATATATAATGATCTGGGGAGGGCAGATCCTTTATCAAAACTACTATAGACTTCAATTAGGATCTGGGGGTTGTTTAATAATTGGCTCTTCCATGTTGGGGTTAAAGTAACATTCCAATAGGTCATCCTCATCCTTGTCAGATAACCATTCAAATTCTTTATACTCTCCTGTCAATCTTACCGGTGGTGGCCCTGTGTGCATTTTTAAACTTTTGGCAAATTCACTCCCTTTGTAGAAAATTCCCAATCACATTCCTCCAACTTCGAACCTTTCTTTGACTTTGAATCCCAATGACCTGAGTCACTATGTGTGGCCTTGTCCTTCTTAAATGTTGGTTCTCATTATATAATCGATAAAGTAATATCCCCATCTACCTTATTTGTTCTGCATGGATCATTGAAATACCTCCTTTTATTTATGCCACTCTCATTTATTTTTGCCACTCTCATTTTATTGTGGCCTGTGCAAAATGAACAGCCCCCTTCTATTTGGTAGTCTCTCCCTAACCTATTCGAACCTAGAAAATTTATAAAGGTAGCAGATGCACATGAGAGAGGTTACTGTTTTATCAAACTAAAAGTCCCAGTCATTAGCTCAGGGAGAAGCTGAGCTTAAAATATCACTCTGAATATTAAAATTTCTAATACTTAATTTTAAATATTATTAATAAAATATATAAAATAAGTTACTGCCAAAATTAATTCAACAAAATATTTTATTATAATGCACACACATATTAAAAAAAAAATTTCTGCAAATTAAATTAACTAGTGAATATATTTGATTTAGATTATATGCACAGTTGGAAGCATTTAATAGATTTAAATACAATTTTAATATATTAATAAGTGTGACTATACTACATAGAATACATATATAACCAACAATCCCTTTTAACCTCATGCTAAAATCTTGCATTTAAACCAATGCTAGCTTACTGATGTACTGATGTGACCAATGCAAAATGAGATTGTTAACATATCATGCAGACAGGAATCTATATCTGTAGCATATCATTTGAAAAATAAAGAATCATGTTGGGAAGAAATGGGCATCTTCACCATGTTACGAGAACAACATTATTTGAAATATACATATGAAATGCTCTGCAAATGGACATAGCAGTCTTTGCCAGCTTACTGTTCTGATCAGATAATAAGAAAATCAATAGCATAGGAAATATATGTCTATGACCATTGACAATGTGATGGTTACACATTTTTGGCCATACATTTGGGTAGGTAATATTCCCTGTATGCTAACACAGTGCAAGGGAATGAGTATCCCATGCACCTACTCAGATTACATTGCCATAAACATCCATACATTTATCCACCAGCACTGATTTAATTATGAAATGATCACTCCAAAATAAATACACCTAAACTAACATAATCTTACGAATCTATGCAGTCATTTACACTTATTTTAAATTATTAATTTAAAAAAAAATTACAAGAATGAAAATACTAATACTAGCAAATATATTAAAAGAAAATATAACAAATAATTTAAGTTTCTGCTTAATCAGATAAGAGACTTTATGGATTAGGCACTGTTTAGATTTAAGTACTGACTTTGAAAAATTCTTAGATTATTAAAGTATTTGAAAAGTTCTTAGATTATTAAATTTTATTCTTTTCATGGCTGTAAGTTTATTTGAAGTCTGTCTTGGTCATCAATGATGCATGTTAGAATTCAAAGTTCTTTCCATTTTATATTGTTATAGGTGGAGACAAGTTCATTGCTGGCCAGTTTCCAGGAACCATCATACTCTGGAGACTGCCTCAGTTGGTGCAAACATGGGAAACATAAAGTATTTCTGACCTCTATTTT
>JAQFVV010006691.1:0-164518 GCA_028023455.1 Epiperipatus broadwayi | reverse complement strand
ATCTAGAAATATTTGCAATCAGCAAATATTTCTAGATATAAGATGCTACCTTATTGGATAATGATTAATTGTTGCAGTTATCAGTAAGCGATAAGACACAGTGTAAGCTTGAGAAGCAGCAGACGTCTAGCAGTGTAGTTGAGAGTAGCGGACAGTATTGAGTGCATCTACAGTAGAGTTACTGTTCAATTCCAGTGCCCAGTGGAAATGCAGTTCATGGGTATAGCTGAGGAAACCGGCTGGATAGCAGCTGAATAAAGAGTTGAGTTTCCAGCGGTTTTCAAGTGAAGTAGACTGTTGCAGAGGAAGCTGTAAGGAGCTTATGGACAGTCGCAGTGCTTACTACGAAGAGTTTGGGTACAGTTAAACTGGACTGGGGCGAAGGTATGCCCATTGTGAACCGTTTTTGTACCAGCCAGCTTGAAACAACATCGTGGGAATTGAACTTTAGCGAACTGTAGAAGACCTGCATACAGATACTTCAATATATATGTTCGTGCTTCTTTCTCACATGGAAGTATTTGCTCAGTCGAGCCCCATCGTCATTCTCAATGTCCTTAAACCAGGCTGTAAAACCACCCTGGGGACATCTTTGGTCTTATGTGCTTGCTTTATATGGGGATCGCTCTGGAAAATCCAGCCCAATAAAGACATAGCTGACCGTCCTTCGTCTCAATACTGACCCTGCCTACGTTGCAGAGGAAATCGGTCCTCTTCATTATTAAAATTCATGAAGCACACTCCAGGATCCATAATTGGACCACCCCAATCTGCCGCCATGCACGCACCACCTTTAAGTGTCTTATTAGTCACCCAGAAATAATCATAAGCCGTAATGAGATGATTTCTTTAAACAGACATATTTCCATTAGTTAACTATACGTATTAATGCGATAGATTTAGTATCGTTTATATAATTATTCATTATCCACCCCACACATCAATTATCTATAACTCTAAATAATAATCTTGAATATAACCAAACGTAATATCTGCTTGTAAAATTATTTTATTTTTTAAATTAAGTAAATGCTCATTTCGTCTCTGGGGGTGTAATAGTATTCTAGTAATGTATTCCAATAGCGCTAATTCATTAAATCACACATATATTATTGGCATAGCCGCAAATATCACGTTATTGTTAAATATGAATTAAATATATATCTAATACTTACGAGGCTCATGTCAGCTAAATAACCCAACATAATTTTGTTATTAATAAATCTTAAATATATACATCAACTCGAACCATTGCTTTCTTTTAGTTAAGTTAATATATTAAGTTATTGATTATGCTAAATATGACTAGATGATCTCCGCTAAATACATAATTAATATGCTAGGTCATGAGCCTTCATTGCTCATAAAATATAGCTAGTTATTAAGTTAGTCTATCATATAAATTTAGCCTAGAGTCTTTTTGTGTCTCCGATGACTGATGCCAGCGGTGAGAAGTAAATTAAGTCGATGTCTTCGGGATTGTTGTTTATAATGTTATAGATTTGTGAAATAGGGCAGAGTTCATGAGTGTTCCTGACCTTTGTATCTTGCACACGATTGGATTCGAGGTACTTTTGCCTAGATGCTAGATCTTGTTATGTGAACATACAAATCCGACCAGCACAATATTTATAGATTGATGGAATGATAGATATACGCATAGAATAAATAGATAAATAAAATAATAAAATGCATACTTTGATCAAGAAATTATTTAACTGGGATTAACGAACAACCATCCACTACACATTTGCTTCTAAAATAAAAAACATAGTAACATGTAGTCTTCACACAGAATTAAAATTTTAAATCAGGCTGCATTTCTCTATAATAATTTTAATAATATTTACAAGTAACATAAATACTATATTTTAAAACTGATAGTAATTGTGTATTAAAAATTATAAAAAAAATCATTAAAGTTCAATTATTAACACATTAAGGACTTTTAAAATATGTTTTAAAATCGTATAATATTTGAATTCTCAATTTTAAAAATGATGTGAAAGAAACAACCAGAATAATGCATCAAATAATAGGTACTTGCTTGTTATTCAACAATAGAAACATATTAAGATGGAAATCTGATATTGATAACTGAAGTTTAGCCAATGACAGCTGGAAACAAAATGTATTGATTTTTTAATTGAAATGAAAGTTAAAACCTTTACCATCAATAACTTTCTTTCTTATAAAAAGACACTTTAGAAATAGACATCAATAGATCACATCACAAGTCCTCTTAAAATGCTCCTTTATCCAATAATTGTATTTTATCATTGATGTTTTTCACACATATACATAGATAATTCACAGCATCAAACATAGAATGCACAAAGCCCTTTTGCCCACTCTAAAAAAGATAATCTCCATTTGTTCAGATTCTGATTCATATAGTGACTAAATTTTAAACCCACATCTCACAATTGCAAAACACTCTTTGAAAACAAATTAGGTAAAATTAAAATAAAAAATTAAACCCATGCATGAGAAGATATTTTTGAAATCATATGGACATTGGTCTAACAAACAGCAAAGATTTAAGCCTTTTTTTTCCATTTTTATTTCATTCATTAATATAAACTGTAAACATTGATTATGCTTAATCATTTTTGATAATGCACAATTATATTTTCTTATACCATTATTAATTCTGTATTATTTTACATATTTTTAGATATTCAATTTTTCTTAATGAATTAATTTCATGTATTATTATATTCCCTTTTTTATTTATAAATTTTATTGTGGTTAATATAAATTTTATTGGACCATTGCCACTTTTATCTATTAGGTATTTTTCTAACTGTTATAATTGTGCCACTCTAATCTGAGCCACCTTTCCAATCTGTTAATACTTTAAAATAATCTCCACAGTCCAATTTAAGTTCACTGGAATGTTGTGTAGGATAGGAGTCTTATTCAAGAATAAAGATTTTCTTAATTTTTACTTTCTGGGTTTTCATTAACACTTATATTTCATTTCACTATGTCAACATATGTTGAATTTAATTCTAATCTTAAAATGAAGAAAGCTGTTTGCTGTTAAGAGAAAAGTTATTCTTTGATTCCTCATGGAATCCTTGAAGAAACAGATCAAGGCAAATTCCTAATGTTTGCTTCATAAGTTACACCAACATAGACAGATGGATCACTAACACACAACAGCAGTGTAGTGAATTTATGGTTTTTACTTTTGAGTTTACAATCAAAAAATATCATGGTTTATCTTCTCTGTTGCCTGATAGTTCTTAACTGAAATGTCAAGTGAGTTTTCTTGAAAAAAAACAGAATACCACTTTAGTCATTCTTTTAAATATATATGTTGTATCAAAAGCCTGCCTTAGCAATGTAATACATATTCTTTTATACCAAAACTTATCACTGTAATAGTGGGTAATTATCTACATATTCTTGTAGAATTTTTTTAATAAATATTACCTATGATATATACATATATTATAATTCATTCTTATATATGACAAAATTAATTAATTATTTTGCTATTAGTCACCTTTTAAACCATTCAGCTGGTGTTTTTCAATTGCTAGTTCATAATGTAGTAATGATGGTCTGCAAAAAATGTTACCACTTCATGAAAAATATCCAGTCAACCAATCTTGGCAGCTATTTTGTCACAATTATACAATTTCAGAGGACCTACAACTAATTATTTATGATTATTTTTCAATTAATTTTATTGAAGATGTGATAAATGTTATATTTGACAAAAAATACAAAATCTATTATAAATTCCATTTAGAAAGATTCTTTCAATTTTTTTATATATATTATAAGTGTTAAATTGCAACATTTTTGAAATATTTTCATACCAACTACCAACATGCATATGTATAGCATAGTCAAATTATAAGGTCTGGCAAATGGCAAAAAATACCAGGGAATTATGGATTTCTATTAAGCTAAATTTATATGGCATTGACTGCATAAAGAAGAAGATTCATTTTTGGTAATTTTTTAAGCAACCAATGTAAATAACCTTCAATTATAAATAATAAACAAAAGTTTTTATGTACTGTTTAGTTACATTGGTTGTATTTTATCATTTTTATATAACTCCAGTTAATACAAAAATTAGATGATAATAGATGGACAATTTAAATCGAACTGGATTCCAAGAGATTGTAAAAGACCCAAAAAGAGACCACATGTGAGATGGATGGATGAAATAAGAAAGGGTGTAGGGGTGATGTGGAGAAGAGAAACTAAAGATTGGAGAAGATGGATTGAACTCAAAAAGACCTTCATCCTGCAGTGCATTGATAATGGTTGATGATGATGATGATTACAAAAAATATTAATAAGTAAAAATATAAATATTTTTTATATACATTTGTCTTTTTTTAAAATAACAAAAAATAAAAATTTGAAATATTAAATAAGATCGCTTTTTTTAAGCCCTTTGGCTTGAAAGATTTATTATATGCCCTTGATACTCTATAATTATTAAAATAATTGCTGTTCAACTTGATTGACTTGATTATATTCAAGTACCAAAATGTTTTTAATTTAATAATTACAAAATAAATTTCAAAATGAATTTTTATTGCAAATAAATTAGTTTAATGTCTTTGTGACTTTATGCACGTTCATCTTATCCTACAATTTGTGTTGTTAGCCAGATTTTACAAAATGATACATTTTAAAATAACGAATAATTTTGGACTTCTATTTCCTTTTTCATTCTAAAATGCAGTAATATAAAAATTTAACTATGTATTTATTAGACACTTATAAAGTATAAGACAGAAACAGCCAAATGAAAACCTTAAATATTATTTTAAAACATGTTTTGTTAAATATTACCAAATTCACCACTTTCTCTATTTTCATGTAATATCTTACATAAATGGAAATTATTTACCCCATTTTGAACACATTTAGCAACAAAACTTTATTGTACTTATATGTACACATAATCATACCTTTTGATTGCCCTGCAGATTTTTTCAGAGCTATGATATACTGAAACAAAATAAATACATAAATAATACCATTAAATGTAAACAATAAAATTAATAAAGTAATTAAAAACAATGTAAAATATAGCAAAACATAATAAAACTAAATAAATTTAATCAAAACCAAATGAAATATAAAATAAATATAAATTATACACAGACATTTCTCTCTATATATAATCTTAATCATTTACAACTATTAACTTAAATATATTATTAATTTTTATTACTTTAATAATCCCCTAATTATTTCCATTTTATATAAATGTAAACTTTAATTTTATTATTCTGACATTAATAAAATATTTTATTTTTATATAATTCTCAGTTCAACCTTAATTCATTAAAAATATTCTTTTTAATTATTAACTCATATAATATCTTCTATTTTTTATTCTTCTAGTTATTAATATTTGATATGAATTTTTTAAAATTTTACTATCTAAAAACCATACATATTGTAATGTCTTAATATACCCACTTTTATTTTCATTTTTTAAAACTAAAAAATGTTTTTTTTTAAAAAAAATTTTTATCCCTTAGCTTCCTGTCAACCTCATCATCATCAACCATTATCAATCCACTGCAGAATGAAAGGTCTCTCTAAGTTCAATCCATCTTTTCTGATCTTTAGCTTCTCTCCTTGACATCATCCCTGCACACTTTCTTATTTCATCCATGCATCTCACATGTTGTCTGTTCTGGGTCTTTTACAATCTCTTGAAATCCAGTTTAAAATTTCAATTGTCCATCTATTATCATCTCTTCGAGCAATATGTCCAGCCCAACTCCACTTGAGTCTTTTAATTTTTTCAATGAGGTCAGTAACACCTGTTTATTCTCTTAACCATACATTGTGTTTTCAATCTCTTCTTGTTACTCCCAACATGTATCTCTCCATACTTCTTTGAGTGGTCTGAAGTCTCTGTATTGCTCTTCTATTAAGTGTTCAAGTCTCAGATCCGTAAGTAAGAACTAGCTTCCTGTATTACATATTATTTAAATTAACTATATCTATAATCACTACAGTTCTTTATATATATATATATATTGTAACTTTCTCCCAAGATCGCTGTAATATAAATTAATCATACCACACGTTTTAAGCACCACAACCACCACTGCAGCCTAGCTACAGATAATCATCGTGCCATCCACATTAATCACCATACTCACAACTGTAACCTAGCTTCCTGATTTAACTGGACACCAACGACTTATACCATACATTTTAGTGATTAAATTCTCTTATGCAACTTATCATACCCTCATTATCAAGAATATGAGCATTAAGACATGAAAATGTAAAACTAATGAAATGATTCATGGATTTAATAAAACTAACATGAAATTGTCTATCTAAAGAAGATCACAAAGCGACTAATAAACATAAAAACTTCTGGTCAAACCAGCTTTGAAATCCACACAAACAAAATGAGATGAGTTAAATTTGATATTCAGCAAATTAATAAATAACTAATAATTGTATCTCTGGAATGATTACAAAATTAAACCTATAAATGAAATAATGAGTAAATTATGATGTAAATGACTAAATGGATGATGGAAAGAAGTAATCATTAAATAGTGAAATGAAATGAGTCTAAGAATTAAGAGAAAAGAATGAACCCCCCAACCACCCCCCCCCCCCCCCCCTAAAAAAAAAAAAAAAAAAAAAAAAAAAAAAGGGCCAAACACCCCAAAACCACAACCCCACCACCACCCTAAAAAAGAGGGGGGAAACCACCAAACAAACCAAAACACCAAACAAACAAAAAAGAAAAAAAAAACAAAACAAAACAAAACCCCCCCCAAAAAGAAAGGGAAGGGGGGTTGGGGTTTAAAAAGTTGTATGAGAATAATAAATGATTAAGATGATAGAATGAGAGTTAATGAATAGTTGAGATGATAAAACAGTAAAAGTTAATGTATGATCAATCAATTATAATAATGAATTAATGTCAAATGAGAATAAATAAATAAAAAATGGATCAAGATAAAATTGAAGAACAATGTTAATGATGGAGACTGAAATCTTAAACTATAAACTAATATGGTAGTAAGTGATAAAAGTAGGGATTTCAAGCTTGACACAACCAGAATATTATCATGAAGTTAAAACAAACTATACCTTTTATACAAAAAAGTAATTTGCATCTTAAAGCTTAGTTGACTTTCATAAAACAGTGAAAGTAATCTATTTCAAGTCTAACTATAACAATTGATTAAATATAAAATTTACTACAAATTTAAATTCTATCTTGAGACTTAACAATTAATTCTTCTCAGGGTTCTAACACTCAAAATTGTTATACAACATATATTTGGGTCAGTAAGAGGGATTTTACCACTACCCAAATATAATGCACACAACAGCTCACAATATAAACTCAATTTAAGAATTATATTTAGCAATTACACATAAACTTTATAACTAACATAAACTTTATAATTTATGACTGGGAATGACTTTTTAATAATTAAAATCAATAACTTACCAAACTCCTTTTCTTAAATAATTATAAACCATGTGATCAAGATCAGTGAATGATAGCTCTGTGGATTTAACTAAATCAATCAAATCAATATTATAGTTATCTTTTAATCTATTACTTAAAATAATCTGTACTCTAAGTTATTAACATTTCAATTATTGTGTGATGATGCATTAGATGTACCAATAAATTACAAGTCTTACCAACATTATTATGATATAGCACAATATAGTGAATAGTGCTATATTGGTCGATAATGATTTCAATTTATAATCTTCTGATAGGTTGATAGCAATAACAATAATAGTGTATATATGTGGTAATTAGCAATAAGACTACATGCAACTAAATAAAATTTTTAAACACAACAAACTTTATTTACAATATTTACAAATTTTTAATTCACAGATATGGCATGAAATAAAACTAATATATTAAAATAATTTATGGATGGGACAAATACTTAATATCCCCTTGACCAGATACTCAGAAAATGATACAACCTGCTTAGAAAATAATATTCAAAATATCATTTGTTACTTTTTGGCATATTTTTAAGAATAAGATACTAAAACTTATTTAAGCTGACTAGCACTTAAATTTATAACTAGCAGTATACTTAGAACTTTAGGATATGCACCAAGTATAAATTTAGAATTCAGAAAAAATTTTAAAAGTATTGCATTCTTCCAAAACCCTTTTTTTATCAGAATATGATAAGAGCAATTATCATATTCTGTGCAATTACTAACTTATTTAAATTTGAAATGAATAAGTTTAGTGCATTAAATGAAGACTAGACATTAAAAGTCAAATACACATAGATCTCATTAAGCATTACCTATGTCCCCAGCTCAACCCTTGAACACATAACTGATCTTACAATTCTATTGTCACATCATTATTTGATGAAGGTGAATCCACACTACCAATGTGCATCTCTTGTACATCTAAAATTTTCCACAATAATTAATAGATTTTGGTTTGGTCTGTCTATAACTGATGATGATCCTACAACATCATAAACACTATTTCAATTAAGAAAACACTATACTAGATCAGTGTTTCTAACTTTAACATTATTTTTATACTTGCTATATGATTTGACCTATTATACTTCACCATACACGGTGGAAAAAACTATATATTATCATGAGGAATTTAACACTAAAAAGGGAGGCTTTAAAAAACAACATAACATTTGTATAATAATATGGTTAATTCTAATGCCTCTTTACGGGAATACATGTGTGGGCTCTGCCTCATCACAAAAACATATAGAATTCAAACCATGGATATCCTTTCTATGATTATTTATGCTTATAAGCATTAATTAGTACTTGGCCTCTACCAATTTTCCTCTCATGAAATTAGCCATAGGTGACACTCCATTAGCCTATGCTCCATATAAATATTAATCTATTGGATGCCAATTTATTGGAATGTCCCATTAACTAAAAACTGTCACTAATCATTCTCAAATTATAGCAAAATAAAACAATATCTACAATAACAGTGGAGATATACATACTCCATTTTACACTGCAGGACCCTTAAGATATCAACAGACCCACCAAAATATACACATCAAATGATCATTAATCATTTAAAATGACAACTATCCTTTTATTAGAGAGAGCACAACATATTTAAGCAATAAGGATCAAACCTGCATTTGTATTCAAAGTGGACAAGTTTATTTCTATACAAAATTACAAAATGAAAAAGGCTTATAACAAATTTTCTTTTATATAAGAAAATAATTCGGTCATTCCAATATATATATATATTTGATAAAATGTCTGTATATTCACCTCTTTAATAATATACATTAAAATTAGTTTTAAAATATGAGAGAAGTAAATATTTTTATCACTCTCTCTAGATAAACAATATATATAATTTCCGGTTTTCCCTTAACTAAAAAAAAAATCTACATAAAATAGATATATATGTTTACACATTTTTTCTTTAACCTAATAAATATATTTTTCATGCCAAAACCAAACATATATGTTTAAAAAATAAAATTCCCAGACAACACATTACGTAAGTGATATATATAACACAGCAATTATATAAACAAAATAAATGTACATTTTTATCCATTAAAATTTTTATCTTATTCGTTCAAATTATTCCATTGTTGTGAGTCAAAATAAGAATTAATATTGTGATTAGCAAACATTCCAGATAATGCATATATATTTTATTCTCCTGTTGGGTGTGGAATGAGCAATATTTAACACTTATCCAAAAGCAAAAATTATTTGATGATTTTAGTATTGATAATTAACAAACTTGAAAAAATGTATCTTCCTTTCTTTAAAAATATAGTCCATAAAACCAATATTCATAAAAAAGATTCACAACCAATTTCTTTAAAAAAACTTGTTCTTTATTTGACTATATAAGATTCCAATTCAATAAGCAATGTTTCAACTATTTCTATCCTTATAGTCTTTTTCAAGCCACTATGAAAAAATACAAACAAGAAATAAAACAAAACAAAATTAAAAAAAAAAAATAAAAAAAAAAATACAAAATACAAATAAAAATAAAATATAAAAAATAAAAAATAAAAACCTTAAATAAAAAACATTACCTTTCCCAAATTTTTAAAAAATCAACAATAATTCCAAAAACTAAACCTTTATTTAAAACCTAGAGTTAAAATTTATAAATGGATAAAATTCCTTAAACTAGTCCTTAATTATTTATCAAAACCAATCAGTTTTTTATTCATATATGGTTTAAATTCTTTAATGTAAAAATTTTCTTTTAAAAACCTTTCTTTATAATTAATTACTGTTTCCAAAAGTTCTATTTTGTAATTAGTATGACCAAATTTACACCTATGAAAATAAATTGCAGATTTCCTATCAGATAAATGTTGTTTTAGTCTTGTTTCTAACTTATTCTTATTATTTCCAATATAAGAAATACTTTTACTTACATTCCAGCAATCTAAACATTTAATAATATATACTCCTCTCATTGCTTCAAGCGTGTTAAACTTATCATTATAGTTAATCATCTTTTTTAAATCTTTCTTTTTCTTATATACAGGAAGTAATTTGATATTAAATTTGTTATTAATTTTTTTACAAATATTTTTAATTTAAAAAAAAAAAAACATTTTTTGATACATTAAAACCTATGTAAATTTTATCAAATTTATTAACCTTATTATTAGTTTTATTTTCTCCTTCAATTTTCCTTTTAATTAAATTTAAATTATACCTTGAAAAATTTTTTCAACAATCTTATTAGGATATTCATTTAAATAACATTCTTTTTTCATCAAATCTAATTCTTTGTCCAATAATAACTCATTAGAACATATTAACATTGCTCTTCTAATTCTGTTTTTTATAGTATTAAATTTTGGTCCTTGTTTTTTTGTTAGGTATGTAGATGACTATTTCATGGTTTTTAAAGGAAACAAAAGAAAAGCTAAAAGTTTTTTAAAATACATTAACAATATAGAGAAAAATATTAAATTTACTATGGAAGAAGAATTGGATAATAAAATTGAATACATGGATGTAAAAATTGAAAAGATTATAAGAAATAATAGAATAAATATTAATACTTCAGTTTTTAGAAAAAAAACATTTCATGGTCTAATTGTGAATTGGTTTTCGGATATTGATGAACATTGTAAAATACTATAAAAAATAGAATTAGAAGAGCATTGTTAATATGTTCTAATGAGTTATTATTGGACAAAGAATTAGATTTGATAAAAAAGGAATGTTATTTAAATGAATATTCTAATAAGATTATTGAAACATTTTTTTCAAGGTATAATTTAAATTTAATTAAAAGGAAAATTGAAGGAGAAAATAAAACTAATAATAAGGTTAATAAATTTGATACATAGGTTTTAATGTATCAAAAAATGTTTTTTTTAAAATTAAAAATATTTGTAAAAAAATTAATAACAAATTTAATATCAAATTACTTCCTGTATATAAGAAAAAGAAAGATTTAAAAAAGATGATTAATTATAATGATAAGTTTAACATGCTTGAAGCAATGAAAAAAGTATATATTATTAAATGTTTAGATTGCTGGAATGTAGGTAAAAGTATTTCTTATATTGGAAATACTAAGAATAAGTTAGAAACAAGACTAAAACAACATTTATCTGATAGGAAATCTGCAATTTATTTTCATAGGTGTAAATTTGGTCATACTAATTACAAAATAGAACTTTTGGAAACAGTAATTAATTATAAAGAAAGGTTTTTAAAAGAAAATTTTTCATTAAGGAATTTAAACCATATATGAATAGAAAACTGATTGGTTTTGATAAATAATTAAGGACTAGTTTAAGGAATTTTATCCATTTATAAATTTTAACTGTTGGTTTTAAATAAAGGTTTAGTTTTTGGAATTATTGTTGTTGTTTTTTAAAATTTGGGAAAGGTAATGTTTTTTATTTAAGGTTTTGATTTTTTATATTTTATTTTTTTTTTTTATTTGTATTTTTTATTTTTCATTTTTAATTTTTAATTTTGTTTTTATTTCTTGTTTGTATTTTTTCATAGTGGCTTGAAAAAGACTATAAGGATAGAAATAGTCGAAACGTTGCTTATTGAATTGGAATCTTATATAGTCAAATAAAGAACAAGTTTTTTTAAAGAAATTGGTTGTGAATCTTTTTTATGAATATAATTAACAAAGTGATGAAAATTCATACTTCCAATTATAGCAGACTTAAAAGATAAGTTTATCTACTTTTCTCTAGATAATTTTCCTGAATAATTCTTTGAGCTATTGTAATCTTCAAAACAAACTTTTTAAAATCTTTATTGATTTATTCTGTAAGTGTTTCAAATGAAGTATAACAAGAATCATTTATTACATTTAAAATCAAGATAATTTTTCCTTGAAAAAATTAGTGGAATCTTATTACACTTAGCATATTTATCTTTCCTTTTCTTTTCAAACTCTTTGTTAATTTTATTGTTCCCTGCATGGTAATACATATATGTGTAGCAATGTTTAAACAGTTGGAATATATTCTAGTATTGTAAAACATTATTGTAACGATGTATATTTCTCAATAAAACTTTAAAGGTAAATATTTATTTCATTCCATTCTTATCAGCAAAGTATGATGTGATTTTCAATATTAGAAAGAATCTATCCAATTATCACTATGACCTCTTTAGCATTTTACTTAATTGGTAATTGATTATTTTATCATTATATGGGTTCCTGCTATAAAAATAAGCAGACAATATAGAGAATAAAATCATGCAATTATTTTTATTTTTACTTTATTAAAAATTAGATGATTAAAAAATGCCTTTGTAATTTATTTGCTATATATATATCATAACACTTGTATTCAAAATTATTTCAAATTATTATTATTATTTTGATATTTTAATTTACAAGCACATAACATCGTTCTGCTAGATAATAAGAAGGGTGCAAAATTCAAACACTATCAACTTCTTAGTTTACGAATAAATAATTTGTGTGTTATTTTTAAAGATAAAAGTTTACATGTATAAATAAAGTAAAAGCAAATGCTTACTTTCTCTTGAATTTTCCTGGGTTTAAAATAAGATTTATGAAAGACAGTTAGGGTGCATAAGGTTTCCAATATCTCCTGTATAACTTCTTAGAACTATCAATCAATAGAAGAATGGTGTTTAAATGACTGTAAGATTTTTAGATTTTCTACTCCAACATTTGTAGGTAGCAGATATTATCATTTCATTGAATTAGATTTCAGAATTTTCTGATGTTTAGTTTTTTTTTCCTTATTTTAGATCAGACTGGAATTCTGTGGTTGCTTGGTTCTTGTTTTTCTTAGTCAACCCCCCTACAACTAGGTTAGATAATATATAGCTTGTTTTTCTAATGCATTGTGGGAGAAATTTAAACCAATAATCTTGGTATGCATAATTAGTATTACCCCCTCTGGCTTCATTTTTAATAACTACCCATTATTATTTAAGACAGCTTTAGATACGCTACATAAAAAATATGCTTAAGTAATTTACTGTAATGATTTATTTTACAAGATTTAACAATTTGATTTAATTATTTATTTATTTCAATTGCTATTCAACAATAATAAAATAGTAATATATTTATCTCCCAATTGATAACAATAGTTTCAAATTGTTATTTTATCTCTAGTTTCAAAGCCTAGACTGGGTTTGAAATCTCATCTCCACTCAATGCAAATTTCCCAGTGCATCCAAAACAATCTTTATTGAAAAACCACTCATTAAGATTTTAATGCCAAATATATTATCATTTAAAATTTTGGAATTATTAACTACAGGGTCCTAAATAAAAGGTCACTATATATATATATATTAACTTGTCTTACTATTATTAATTATTATTATGCCATTCTCCCTTATAACTTTATATTTTTTCATATTTAATGTTATGCTACATTTTTATTTCATTAATATCTAATATCTATAAATATATTCATATTTATACTTTTATGTGGCTGCAGAAAGGAGTTTGCTGTTAACTGAAAGGAGACCCTTTGATTCCTCTTGGAGGCCTTAAAGGAACTGAGCAGGGCAAATTCCTAATGTCCACTCCATACGTTCTTGTCGTTGCAGCTGTTATTACTATATGTTTATTCATATAGTATACGAACATGGATGGGCTGCTCACCAACACGCATTAGCCAGTGTGGTGAGTTTATTGGCTTTTTACCTCTGAGTTTAAGATCAAGAAACACCATGGTCTTTCTTCTCAGTGCCTGATAAGGCAGAATGAATGTTTGTGTAAATGATAAAGATTTTTCCCAATTATACAATTATGATAGACAAAAATAAAGCATGGCCCTTAATCCCAGGAGGCTGTAAAGTCACCAACCAAGGCAGCGGTTGGTGGCCGAAGGCGGAGGGTGCTAAGAATATTCTGGAGGCGGACCCAGGCTGCCATTTGATGACTTTTTATTTAGGTACTTACAACTGCAGATCACTTTCAAGTGAAGGAAGATTGCAAGAATTAGAAGAAAAACTCTCTTATATTAAATGGGATATTATTGGACTTTGTGAAGTTAGAAGAAAAGGTGAAGAGACAATTGATTTAAAAAGTGGACATATGCTCTATTATAAAGGCACAAATATTGGAAATACAAGTGGAGTAGGATTCATTATAAATAAAAAGTGGAAGAACAATATTGTGGAGATTGATGGTGTATCAGACAGAGTGGCAAGATTAGTTATACAACTTAATAGCAGATATCAAATGCAGATAATTCAGGTTTATGCCCCAACAAGTTCTCACAGTGATGAAGTAGTAGAAGATTTTTATATGGATGTACGAAAGGCTTTTGATCAGAGTAAACAACATTTTAAAATTGTTATGGGAAATTTTAATGCTAGAATTGGTAAACAAATGAAAGATGAAAGTGATGAAAGTGTTGTAGGTAATTTTGGTTATGGTAATAGAAATGAGAGAGGACATAGACTTGTGGAGTTTGCAGAGAAGGAAAAACTTTATATTATGAATTCTTTTTTTGAAAAAAATGTTAGAAGGAAATGGACATGGAAGCATCCAAATGAAGGTACAGCAGAATTGGATTATATTTTGACTAACAGGAAATACATATTTCAAGATTGTAATGTTCTTAATAAATTTAACACAGGAAGTGATCATCGATTAGTAAGGGGTAAGATACATGTTAATGTAAAACTAGAGAGACAAAAATTATTAAGAAAAACTATATTTACAGTTGATATTCCTAATCTTCAGAAACATTCTAATGAATTTAAATTAGAACTTACAAATCGGTTTCAAGTATTAGTAGATTTTGAACATGATTCAGATTTGAATGAAATTAATATGAAAATAACTGATACACTTTAAAAAACTGCAACAAAGATAGCTGGTAGAAAAAAGCAGCAATTGACTAATAAAATTTCTACTGAGACTAGAGAACTTATGAAGAAAAGAAGGAATATGAAGATATACAAGAATGATGCATTAAAAAGAATTGAATATCTCGAATTTTGTAAAATGGTGCGGAAAAGAGTTGAAAATGATATAAGAAAGTATAACTGTGAACTAGCAAGAAAAGCTGTAGAAGAAAATAAAAGTCTTAAGAATGTAAAACAACATTTTGGTATTGGTAGGAAATTTATATCTGCAATAAGGAAAAAAGATGGAATTATTACTAAAAAGAGGGATGACATTATGAAATTGGTAGAAGATTTTTATCAAGAATTATATAGTAATAAAAAACAAGTACCTCCTATATCTATTACATTTTCCGAATTGCCCAGAATTTTAAATGAAGTGATAAATGCAATTAAATGTATGAAAAAAGGAAAGGCTCCAGGTAATGATGGAATTATAATTGATATATTAAAAGAAGCAGGTGAAGAAACAGAAAAAATATTAGCAAAGTTATATACCAAATGTCTAAATGATAAAGATGTACCGGATGATTGGAAGAATGCAGTAATAATATTTAAAAAAGGTGATAAAGAAGATATTAGAAATTACAGACCTATCAGCCTTTTATCAGTTTTATATAAAATTTTTACCAAGATAATTACAACTCGTCTACAGTGTAACGTTTTTCGTTTTGCTAGGCCTTTACACGCTAATATAAACTGCGCGTGAGTTGATCAAGCTATGTCAAAAAAGAAGAAAGTTGTATTTCTATTCTAAAAACACAGCTATTTTTCCTGATCAACTTCAGTCTATTAATTGTTACGAATTGTGTTAATTGACAAAATCAACTTTTAATTTTATTTACTATGGGTGCCAGAATTCCTAAGAATCCGCTGAAATATGTCGCCAGCACCTCTCGCAAGTTGTAAAACAAAAAAAAATAAAAAGATTTTTATTATATTTTTTTTTAAGGGGCGGTAATTCTACCGTAATGAGAATTAATGATTTTTACGATTATTAGTCCTGGGCGTATTGAAACATATTGGCAAAGGTAACTTACATTTAAATCTTATTACACTAAAAATAAATTTAATAATAAAAAATAATAACTATTATTAATAACACACAAATGAGAATTGATATTAGAAATATTTTTAATTTTGACAAACTAAAATACTTCATGTTAAGTAGCTAATTAATACCTTGGAGAGAACACATTTAATTCAGGTGGGAAATATCCAGAAAATATAAATATCAGTTAAAATAAACAAAAAGTTCTTGGTTAAATAAGAGTCTCTCATATAGAAAAATTAAAGTCACTATCGGGATTCTTTTATACGTATATTTTTACGAGTAGTTTTAAATAGTTAACTTTGTCACAATCAGGATAATTATTCTTACCGGTAAGTTTCATGAATTCAGTAGTAGATAACTATGCATAGTTTTTTGGTTATAATGAGCTCGGCCTTTTGGTTATTGCTTGATCTTGTGGTCCATTTCCCCAGTCGGTCACGAAGGCTTTTCCTGGTGTACATCATTAGGTCCGATGTCTTCAGAAGCTCCGGTTCACTGCGACATGCCGAATTCCTTCAGCGAAGAGCGATCTTGGATATATTAATGTTATCCAAGACCAACTAGAGAAACAAAACGAACAAGACATTCCTTCAACCGGATCCCTCCTTTTTATATCCAGTTTTCAGGACTTCTGCGCATGCTAGTACCATGCCTTTTTAATCTTATCCAGTCTTTATAAATTTTATGTAATAAAGTCTTTATTTTCTTCAACTTTTCGGCCATCTTAAATTAATTTGAGTATTTCTACTTTCAGCTTATCTTTTTTTACTTGCTTTTGGAATTCTTTTGTTCTCTCCAATTACTGTTATTACTAATCACATAAAAAAAAATAAGAAGAATAATTCAACCCTCATTGTAGGTTTTTTTTTTTTTAAAAAAAATTACTCAACAAAATTTTAAATCCACTTTTATCTTTTAGTTTTTTTTTTTTACCCAATGCCAATATATTTGTAACGTATATAAATAAACGTTACAACAGAGAACCTTGGATTTTCACCAACCAAGAGAACAAGCTGGATTTAAAAGTGGTTTTAGTACAGTAGATCATATTCAAGTATTGAGAGAAGTTATAGAAAGGACAAATGAATATGAGTTGTCATTATGTTTTGGATTTGTAGATTATGAAAAGGCATTTGATTCTATAAACATTTCTTCAGTGATTAAAGCATTGGATCATCAAGGTATAGATCCAAGATATTGTCATATTTTAAAGAATATTTATAAAAATGCAACAGCAACAATTAGATTACATAATGATACTGGGAAAGTCAACATTGAGAAAGGTGTAAGACAAGGTGACTCCATATCTCCAAAACTTTTTACAGCAGTGCTGCAAGAAGTATTTTGTGGATTAAAATGGGAAACTAAAGGAGTGAAAGTAAATGGAGATTATTTAAGTCATTTAGATTTCGCAGATGATGTAGTTGTTTTTGCAAATAATGCTTCGGAGCTGCAGGAAATGTTGCAGGAGTTATCAGATGAAAGTAGGAAAGTAGGACTAAAGATAAATGTTAAAAAGACTAAAGTAATGTTTAATCGATTTGCTCAAAATATGAAAATAAAGATTGATTATGATGAATTAGAAGTTAAGAGTTACAAATACCTTGGTCAGATTATTAATACAGATGGAAACATAATGGAGGAAATTAATCATAGAATTAAACTTGGTTGGAGTGCTTTTGGTAGAAATAACTTGATATTAAAAGGAAATATGCCTATGTGTTTGAAAAGAAAGGTTTTTAACAAAGGTGTTTTCCAGTTCTTACTTATGGATCTGAGACTTGGACACTTAATAGAAAATCAATACAGAGACTTCAGACCACTCAAAGAAGTATGGAGAGTTGTATGTTGGGAGTAACAAGAAGAGATCGAAAACGCAATATATGGGTAAGAGAACAAACAGGTGTTACTGACCTCATTGAAAAAATTAAAAGATTGAAGTGGAGTTGGGCTGGACATATTGCTAGAAGAGATGATAATAGATGGACAATTGAAATTTTAAACTGGATTCCAGGAGATTGTAAAAGACCCAGAAGGAGACCACATGTAAGATGGATGGATGAAATAAGAAAATGTGTAGGGGTGATGTGGAGAAGAGAAGCTAAAGATCGGAGAAGATGGATTAAACTTGGAGAGACCTTTATCTAGCAGTGGATTGATAATGGTTGATAATGATGATGATGATGATACTTTTATGTAAACACTTTTATTACAAACCCATAATTTACGATTAATTTTCTCTTGCTATATTATATTCTATATATATATATATTTAAAAAACTGTTTATACTCATGTAATCCTAATCACAGATTCTCTATTAAATGCTGGATTTATCATTTTTATTAGTATTCCTTTATTTATTTTCCTTTCTTTAATATTGTCTCTTTATAACATCATTTGAGATTTGTATCCTGAGTCCTTCATATTATATATATTAAGGATTTATTATCTGATATATTGTTTTAACATTGTTTTTATAGAATTTTTAGTTTTGCCCACAAATTTCTTTTCAAACCCACTATATAAACTTTATTTGCATTTTATCATATATACTCTATTAATTAAATTATTATTTTGTTAATTTTATTGTTTGCATTTTTATGGTATTATTATATATTTCGATTTTATATTGCTTCATTACATTGTAACTCTGAAGAAGATTTCAGGGCAGTTGAAACAAGATCGTGAGTACATGTAAATACAATAAAAAATTGTTTTGCTAAAAAATATCCAAAGTACAGTGGATAAATTGCAAGTTTTTAAAAAAAAATAATTATAATAATAAAAACCAAACTGGAATATTTAATAGATTTTTTAAGTGAATTACTTTATTTCCTTAAATAAACCAAAACATTTCTTTTGCTATATTAAAAAGCTGAACTAAATCCAAAACTTACTCATCTTAAAATCATGTCACATTAGAATAAAGATAAAGAAATAGCATTTTAAAGTAACTGAAGGAGTCTGTAAATCTAAATTTACAAAAATGGTATTTGTGTATCATCCAGTGAAACAAGCTTGCAAATTTTTTTTAAAAAATTATACTCTTATGAGCATACAATATATTTTAAAATGAAATTGTTTTTTTTTTTTAAATAATACAAAATTATTTACATTATTATCATTTTATTTATTATATGTATTGGTATTAACTCAACTTATTATAATAATGAAAATATAGTCAAACATTGGTGGTCGAGTGGTCAGCACAGCTGCCTTATAAGCAGTTGTCCCAGGTTAGCAGATTCACTTCCCGGCCAATGCTGTGACACATGAAAAAAAAAAGAAAAATATATAACAAACCTAAATAAAAAAGTATATGAAATCTCTTATTTATTACTTGTAAAGAATAATGATTGAGAATTAATCCAGAATCACCATAAATAAATCTTTGTACAATTGACATTTCATGAATTCAGCTAAATAGGAATTCAAGTGTTGACATACAGTGCTCCAGTATTTTTTTATCTTACAATTCGGCCGCAGGTCATAATATTTTTATGTTTTGTGTATGCCCACTTATAGTTGATATGAAAACATTTTTAGTAAGTCTATGTTTAGGTGTTATATAGTTAATTTTTTAAACATAATAACTAACTCATATTTGGTAGAATAAAATTGAAAAAACATAAACAAATACTTCTAGGACCCTTAAAAGGGTATAATTATTTTTAAAAATGCTTCCAGCATTGTTGATTTGATAATACCCAAGAAAGTGAAAAATATGTATAATATTATTAATGTAAGTGATTTGAACGGACTTTCACAATTCTCTAAGCTATTAGTTTTGTCTCATACAACCTATAAACATGACCACACACATATGAAAATATAAATTATCTCTAATGTACAAATTTTCTACTGAATCCACACTCATCAGTCAGTCCAGATCATCATCTTCCTTACACATACATAATCAGTGCTTGGTTTATATTGAGATAGCATAATTTCAAATTTTAATGAACAAGCTTTTATCTACTTCACATTTGCACTTGTCAGTCACGCATTCTATTAAAAATCTGATGATGGAATGTCCAAATTTTTGTTGATGCTAAAATTATTGTCATGGCCATGTTGACTGCAATTCCTTTTGACTCCTCATGTATTGGACCTTATCCATTTAAATATTAACATGAGGGATAGGTAGAATACAGACATTAAAAAGGGATTTGGGGATTACATCATCAGATTTTCAATAGTACATATTGCTGAAGTGTTGGAGTGTGAAGTAGATTGAAGCCTGTCTATTAAAGTATGAAGATTTGCTATCTTAATATTAATCAAGGACTGATTATATGTGTGTAGGAGATAATGATCTAAAGCAACTGATGAATGCTTGTTCAGCACGAAATACATATATTGGAAATCATTTCACTTTTTCATTTGTGTGGTCATGTCTATCAGTTGTATGAGATAAAGTGGATAGCTGAAGGGAGCATGATATTCTGTGTTTAATGCCTTATATTATTACATCTAAAACTCCAAGAATATAAACCATACTTGTACTCAAGCAAGTATAATATTATTATAAATTTAAAATATAATAAATGTCTTTAGCTTTAACAAAATGAACACAAAGAGGGAAATGTATTTTAGTTATTTTTTTAAAATAAGAGTTCAACCTATCATAAAATCTCAAAAGAGTGTGGAATACAACAAAAAATAAATAATCCTTTATTAAACATTAGTATGGTGAATATCTACAGTATGGATTTATTCTTTGGCCTAAATCTATACAGCAAGATGTTCACCCAATATGTATGATTTCTTATGATATTCAAACTACTAATACAATTGATTGATCTTAATGGACTACTCTAGTTTCTATCATATCTTGATTGAATTAGCATTGATTACCATGGATGTATAGATACATAAATAGATAATGTATATATTTAACATCTAAAGATGCCAATGGGGTAATGACACATAAATAATATGATTGCTTTGATTGTGGAAGGGGATCTGACTATTAATTCAGTTGGAACCAAAATTACACAACAACAATTTACAGTCAGATCTGAATGGCAGTATGGTTATTGCATCCATTAAATGACTAAAGCAGTGACACCCATTCACATTAGATCTTGATGCTGCCAAAACCAAAATCAGATTTAAGGCAATCTATTACATAACAACTGAAACTGCCACCACATTTACACATAAGATAAGTTGTAATAATAGAGCTGGAAGTTGCAGATAAATTTAAAACAGTTCACAAGATGCTTCTTTCTATAGTTTTGAGCAATTTAACACCGTGTCTTACAAATAATAGCAGGGTGTGTTGTTATATAATATCCATTTGTCTATTTAGTTTAATTAAGAAATATTTAATCAAAATTTTATGATTCTGCATTTATTATAATTACATGTAAACACAACAGTTAGCACATTCAACAGGATAACTTGTGTTTGAGTGTGATTATCATAGATTATTAATATTATAATTAAATATTTTTTTATTGAAACAAGTATGTAAATGCATATTTTCAATATATACAACTGTTGTATATTTCTATGATACTGTTGACAAATACAAAATCTAGTATGAGATGTAGATGCTCTTGTAGATTCACAGTTGATATTACCAATTTTCAGAAAAATTTCAATGAATTTAAATTCGAACTTGCAAATTATTTTTAAATATTTACAAACTTTGGTATCAGATTTAAATAAATGTAATAGGAATATAATTGATACACTTTTCAAAACTGCAAAACGTTAGCTGATACAAAAAAGCAACAAGCGATCTATAAAATTTATACTGAGACAAGACAATTTATGAAGAAAACAAGAAATATGAAATGATATAAAACTGACAAGAAAGTTTAAATATTTATAATTTTGTAAAATGGTTCAAGAGTTATTGATATAAAAAGTATATTTGTGAATTACAAAGAAATCTATAAGTCTCAATAGTGTAAAACAAAAAGGCCACCACATGCAGATATGCAGATTGTGGAGATTTCAAATGTGCTTCATCACAGGTACCAAGACATCATGATAATTATTAGCATTTATATGTAAATAAAATTGATTAGATTTTCAAATCGTTTCATCATTAGAAATATGTTCTGAGTATAAATATTTATTATTTAAATATAAAAAATACTTTTTTACTTAAGCTTATTTCTGAAAATTATCCAGGCTTTAAATTCCTAGGCACGAGCTTGAAATATACTACATGTATACTTTTATCATTATGTTAAACTGAACAGATTGACATTATTATGTCATGATAATTATTAAAACTTATATGTAAATGTTTAGATTTCCATATCACATTATCACTAGAAACACATTCTGATTGTAAATATGTATTATTTAAATATAAGATGAATATTTCTTTATGTAAACCATTGTAGCAATTGCTCTAGCATAAAAATATATTTTACAAGACTAAAAAGTCCAAAGCTCTTTTGTCACTATAATTAATAAAACTAATAAGTAAATGAAGAGGTTTAAAATTTTCCAATCATTTTTATTTAAATATTTCAATTTATTTAAGAAATAACACATCATTATTAATATTTTTTTTAAAATAAACTTATTTTAAAATTTTGTCATATCATTTTACATTTAGAGTATTGGATAAAATAATCCCTCAGAAATGTAAGTTTCTGGAATCAATTTCAACTGCCATGTTGTGCTAAACTTTTTTAATAATGTTATCTTTCACTTTTTTATTGTGCAATATCTTTTTAAATGTTTTATTAAATAGTTTTTCCTATTTTTAATAAGAATATTATCATTTTTAGATGCCCTATTATCTTTTTATACATTTTACTAAATAGCTTTTTCTTGAATGAATTCTTTGGTTAAAAATTCATAATTGATCCATAATCCACATTATAGTCCAAATTTAAGGCCAACATAATAAGTAAAAAACATAATTTTACAAAGATATTATTGCATGTCAAAGTATTTAATTTTTTTTTTTAATTTCATCATAACAATATTATTTAATGTGAATTCCTATATGAGTGCACTATTGACAGTCTAAAAATTATATACCAAGTATTTAATTTTTTTATCTGTTTACACTTATTTGACATAATTTATAAATAAACAGCATAAAAATGTAATGAATAACCAATCTAAGAAAATCATGAAAATTTAAAAACTTATTTTTCTAAATATTTCTCAGCTAATTTCCTAATTGTTGAACTATATTGTAAAGTATAATAATTATAATAGAACTTATTATTAAGAGTTAAAAATATAATATAGTAGTATAAAATTATTATTGAGAGAAAATAAGTGAAAGTATTTTTGTTAATAAGAAAATATAAACAAGTTTTGTATCTCAGAGGTACTGATTTAAAAATAGCAATAGATTATAAAAACAAAAAAAGTTTGTAACTAGCAGATGTTAATTGGTGTAAGAGTTATATCAGTGATCCTATTTAAAATTGACCTAGTTATATGGACTAAAATGTAAAAGTTCTATCAATAAACAATATAAGTTTGAAAATCTAATAATATATATTTCTTATAACACTTCTTTTGTATACACTTCAATGCAAACAAATTTTCTTAAAAACTTCTTTATTTTCCTTACAGTTTCAACTGTCCAACAGTCTTCATCAGAGCTACAATATTTGAATAATATAAATACATAACCATTATTTCACATATATATATATATATCAAAATATACACATATTCTCTTCATACATATACATATATAGATCCACATCACCCCTAGACATATATATATATAAATTCCATACCTACATCTATATATACATATGCATATCCAAATATATACACATACATCTTTTAAACATACCTATATGTATATACACAGATACACATACACCCATAGACATATTTATAAATACACATCCATATATATATAAATTACATATATATAAAATATACAAAATATGTCCAGTACAACGTTTTTATAAACTGTAAATGTATATGAAAGAAGTGTTATCAGAAATATATATATATGAATATATGAAGATATGCAAAGAAAGTGAAAGAGAAGAATAAGAGAAAATCTAAAATATCAAACTATATGATTAATTTGCTTATACTTCAATGTTTCTGATATATAATAAATTATAGTTTTTAATAGATTGGTGGTCCAGAGGTCATGCTTTACAAGTAGTTTTCCCAGGTTAGGGAGTTCACTTCCGGGCTGATGCTATGACACATGAGAAAAAAAAATAGATAAAACATTTAATAGAATTATTTATTATTGAAGAAGTATAATTTTGGTAACACAAATAAGTTTATGCATGAAATATTTTCAATAGATTTTCAAACAAACAATGATACTTTTCATAAAATACTGACCAGCTAATTAAAGATAATCTAAATATTAATTCAGAAATAAGAATGAAAACAAGCTGGGATATTTGCTCATTATTATGTAGGAAGCTCAGAAGTAAAGCATTCCAAAAAATCAAATTTTGGATGTACATAATATTTTTAATAACCATGTAAGTAATTTATATTTTATATAATTACATAAATATTGTGACTGTCAAAATGGCACTACCCACATTCAAATCACCCCATGGCAATCTACATGACATTCCACACAATACGATGTCACATAATATCAACCTTTTCTTTTATTGCCTGCTAAAGTCAAAAAGAAAACAAGAGTCACAATTATTTACTTAAATTATTGATTACAAATAAAGATTACAAGCTGACAAAATAATAAGACAACACTATTTATTCATGTGTATACAACACAAACATACACTGGCATAACTTTATTAACTATAAACTTGGGTAGATATTACTTCTCTATAAAACTCTATTAAGTATTAATTGTTAGTAAATATCTATCCCACTCTGTCTTACTTTATCTGGACATATGCCAAACTCCCATCAAAGTCCTTCCTTTGCCATTTTATTTATGCCCTACTTTCTAATGTTCACTTTTACAGATTTTTTAAATATATTGTAATGGGCAGATACGCCCTTACATTATTTTTTTATTAGTAAACATGAAATTAAAATAAAAAAAGTTCGCATTTAAAAACTTTTTTTTTTTAAGAAAAAAATTGAAAATCTTAAACTCGTATATTATATATAAAATCGCACGATAATGAAAAATTATTAAAATAAACTTTATTAAATAAAAAATATTTTAAAACTAAATTTTAAAAAGATTTGGAGATAAAATTATATCTTTAAATTTATCTTTAAATATTTCTTTGGATTTGGAAAACAAGTTAATTAATCAGAAATGTAAATGATAAATTTAATAAGTTATGTAAACTAGCCTTGGGCAGTTAAATGTAAAAACATTCGGTCAGATAGGAAAAAATAGAAACAAATAGCCAATGAATGAAAAACAATGAAATCGGACCTCAGCGAAAGGACCATACTATCATCTATGATGTAATGACCATTGGATCCTTAAATTAAATATAAAAGGACCAGCTTGGAAATTATTAGATAGTTATTGATTATTATTACGATGTAATAGATGTTAGTGCTGAGGGGATTGAAAAAGACGCACAGCTTCAATCCCTTCAGTTCTTGAGAGAAAGGAAGAAAAATGAACTATCGTTTTGCTACATTGAGGACCATAGGACACCGAGGGAATTAATGCTGGCTACAAATGACAAGCAACAGCAAGAAATTGGAAACAACAAACAACGGATAAAAATTGGACATTTTAAACCGTAAGAACTTTATAAATAATGAACACTAAGAACTTTAAATTTTAAACTTTCCTAGTATTGAAAATAATTGCAATAGAATCCTATCTGACCAAACTAAACTCTTTATTAGTAATGTTATTTGATGTATTTCTTATTTATTCATTTACAATCATTTCCATTTATTTAATTTTATTCTTTACGTTTTTTTATTATGATTTCTGTTTTCCGTTAAGTTAAAGATATAAATGTTAAACTTAAGTCGGGCGTGAATGGCTGTATAGATTTGTAAAGTTACATTAGGGGAGGGTAATCTTAGGTTATTCGTTCGTAGTTGAATTGGCTCAATGGATTGGATATATTTATGTAATTTGTAGATGTGGTTTTGAGATCCGCTATGGGCAGGATTATATATATATATGCCACACACCCTCTGTTTGCCTATGGATGGGTTTGTAAGTCGGCAAAGGACCGCAGTCCATTCCTATGGAGTTTTATGTTTATTGTTCTACTCGCCACCAGATGTAGCATTCCTGGTTGGTGGAGAGACAATTTTTTTTTCTAACTCTACTTACTGATTCAGATGTACGTTCCTGACAGTATAGTATTTTGTGTTGTCGTATTTTCATATTACATTGAATACATCGATATATCAGATGGATTGTTGCCAGTTTGACTGCGAAATTTTAGCCTAAGGTTCAATAGGGATAAAATGTTTTATTTTTCAAATGCAAATCTACGTAGTTTTCATACTCAACACTAAATAAAAATGCATTAAATTTAAGTTGTTTATAGATGCTTGCATGGATTGTTTATCGGTTAATTATGTTTTGCGTGTTCATATTTGATCAAAATATATAGACACTCGATGAATAGTGATACCTTACTGGTGAGTATCTTAAATGTATTTATTCGGATGTCTTTCAAGTTATTGGTGACAATGCAAGTATCTTATGGTGAATACTTTTGGGTTACGTATAAATTTCCCTCCGCAATTGTCAGTAATCAATAATTTTGAATTTTGATCGTTTATGTTGATTTTGAAATGTTTTTGACCGTGAAATCTATCTATGTAACCGATCTATATTCAACATTATAAACAAGCTGTCATAAATTTATATGTGCGAACTTAATTAAAATGTAAACTGATAATATTATAAAAATTAAAATGTAAATTTAAATTCTAGAATCAAATTAAATGTTGAAAATGTAAAACTTAAAATGTAAAACTAATACTAAAATAATTTTAAATCTTATATATATGTGCATAAATAAATGTTTGTATGCTAATTACTGGCAGTGGCTTAATTTTATTCTTTTCTTATATATATTCTTATATTATGTTATTAAATCTCTGCTTCTCCACTGAGCTAGTGACATGGGCTAACGACCGGATGCAAAATAAAAAAAAAATCTTTTTTTTTTGACTTACGTATCTGCCTACTCTATAAATTTTTCTAGGTTCAAATGCCTAGATGGCGCCCTGTAGGTAGATGACGTTAAGTCAAATGTCTCCGGATCGTTACAATATATAACACAGGATGTGTATTTTCTGACTGCCAAAACCAATTTTATAAAACGAAAATTATTGTTATTACACAATGTGTACGTATATTCCTTATTCTCACGATTGGCAATAACTTGTCACAAATAAACTTTTTATTTTATTTTCTAAATATACTTTTGCAATCAATAACATTTTACTTTTATTAATTTAAAACAAACTACTTCAATAAATTCTTCCTCTTCTACAACTATCAAATTTATTTTAACTAAACAAAAATGAGCTTGTTCTGTTTAAACTTTTTTAATATTAAAATCTACATGTATCTTTTCTAGAATATGTGGTTAAAGTATCAGTCCCATGTTGCTGCACCAGATTATAAAAAAATATATATATATGCTGCAACTGGACGATTTGCACAACCCACATGCAAATTACCCAAGGACAATCCACATGTGCATTTTACATTCTGACATCACAGAATACCAACTTTTTCTTTTACATCCCACTAAGGTGAGGAGAAAACAAGAAACTCAACTATTTTAACTATGTTATTGATTGCAAATAAAAATTACAAACTACCAAAAGGTAATGAGACAACACTATTTATTCACATATATACAACACAAACATACACTGGCATATATATATATATTATAACCTACACTTCCAACACCGCTCATATACATTACATGAGCGAAATGCCCAGGCGCCAGTTCTATTAATGTATAGAACAATATAATAAAAGATATAATATAAAATTATTACTGAGACTCTATATTTAAGTTTATGTTCAGCTCAGCTCAGTGGGAGGCTATAGACAGTTCTTAAGATACATGATAATAAAACACATTCAATATAATGTAAATCCTTTGTTAATTAATTGTATAATAAAGAATCATAATATTTATTTGATACAGTTTATTAAAATATACTTTAAACTTAATTTCTTCCTTCATCCAAGTACAACATATATCAGTTTGCTATTATTATATTCTTAAACAATTCTATTACTTGGCATATTATAATCTTAACATCTACTTTAATGCCAATAGAGAAATAAATAATAAGATCTCAGGGAATTTAACAAACACAGTTGAATTAATAAACTTCATTGCCCGTAAGTTATAATTCTAAAGTATGAGAAAAATATAATAAAACAAATTGACTAAAATATTTACTGTGTTTCAATAATAAGATAATGACAGAGATAGGGTATTTTAATCTCATATCATCATCTATAAAATATACTGACCTGGCAACTTTTTTTTATACGTTTATCAAGTGGCAAATACTCTCTATAATGTTTGGATTAGGAAATACAATACTGTCAGACACTAGAAAATTTAATATGATAACTCTAAAATAATATATCAGTTATATAATAGATTTATGAAATATGGAGATGTGGAAATGAAAATACGAATGTATACAAAAAAAAAACTCACGACACAGTTGTTTTAAATTTAAATAACTAAATAAATCATTTATTACAAATAAAAATAAATTGGGATGAACATACTATTTACAAAATAGGTCTTTGTTTTATAGACCTTTAAATTATTATCTAAATCTTTAGCATCAGTTTGGGATTCCTACTATCTAAACAAACTAATAATAAACTTAAAGATCCCGACTTGGAACACATACTTGCTTATATGTTTTATCCATACAACAATACATAAGTGAAATATTACACTGTTAGCACAAAAAAAAATATAAATACTTTCGAGAGGATATTACTGTGATTGAAAAAATAAATCAAACCATTTATATTTGGCTTTCAGTGAACCAACTTTCTTTAATTGACTAAATAATCATTCTAATTCCTTATACCTTTCACACATAGCAAAATCATGTTCATTCTGATGATTTGATGATTAATTTATACTTAAATAGATACATTACATTTTAAATACTTATTTCCTATTTAAATCAATGTTTTATACTTTTATTAACTAAATGTAATATGTTTCAAAGCGTTTATCTCTCATTTTAGTTTCAACAATTCCATATTCTATATACGCGATATTATTTAAATTACGCGTGTGTGTGTATTTAAGCAACAATAATATAAAACAATTTTTTTTAAACTCACCATTCATTAAGAAAATATTATATAATTATGTTATCTCGAACAATGTCGTAATTCATCAATAAATATAACACTAGTACTTCATCCAACAATTTATCTAACCACTTTTTAATTAACCAAAGCTATATTTTTATGATTTTTACATACAACACGTTATAAAGGGAGAACACATGAGCAGATAAACATCTATTGAACACTTCTACCAGAATTCATTTAATTCCATGTATACCTTTGGTAGAGAACATCTACTCAACACCAAGAATCCAAGAAAAACATCACATAACTTCGTATATCACTTAATTATATTTCAACGATAAATCCACTACTTCTAAATACATTATTTGGTGGGGATTTTAAGTTCCTCATCACCAGAGCCATAAGAACATCACTTCAAAAATATTAATCATATGCATATAAAATAAAGTAGGCTCTACTCATGGAAATTATTAACACATATATCAAATAAGCAAGATCTTTTATCCCTATAAATATTACAACGCAGTTAGATTTTTTTTCTATTCTCATAGCTTCTAAAAATATTAAACCTTATAAATACATGCTAGCAGACAAATACCCACAGATAATATATCGACCTGTTCAACTCAGAAATTATGACAGTGCATGACATCTATGCATAAAATATTCGCAGATTATACTTTATCAAACAAATATTAATAATTGTGCAAAACAAACACACACCCACGAATAAAAGTATATATGATATTAACCCTAAATTATACACTAAGCAGGTAACATGATAACTAGATATTGCATTAAGGTATAACTTTTTTTAATTTAATAAACTTTAGGTTACTTTTAAGATTTAATGCTTCTAATTATTATGAACGAACTTTCTTTTATATTTAACAAACTATTTTTATTGTACGTTCATTGTTTCAAAACAATGATAATAATAATAATAATACCCACTTTAAGATAATAAAATACGCAAAATGTAAACCTTTCTAATAATATTATTATTAAAATATTTCTTAAGGAAAATAATAAGACCTATTTGAACACAATCAATTTTACCATACTACTCCTAAGTTGTACTTTTTTTTTTTTCAGAGACGGTCTTGAAAATCAAAATAACATAGATTATAAAATAAACATAACAATATTAAAGCTTCTCTATTCATCATATACATTATATATAGGAGTTAAGCCATAAAAAAAAAAATATTAGTTTTGTAATTTAAAAATAAAAGTTCATTTGTAACTTCGTTCCTGGATTATAATAAACAACATAGGATGCATTCCAACCAACGCTAAATTAAATGCACTTCTGCAGTATAACTTAAAAAAAAATATAAGTGTAACTTAAATATACCCACTATTTTTCATTGTTCATAGCACATCCATTTTAGATACCAAACACATAAACAGTTAATTTCTCCTTCATTATACTGACAAATTACGATATTCCTCGTGCCGTTCTGGACCAAATACTCAATTGTCATTATTTTGAATAACATTATCCACTTTAAACTGTCTTTAGTAATTCCATGATTAATAATGCTTTATTTAATATTCCGTTTTTATTGAAGAGAACTAAATTTACCAGCAATTTTGTCCATCAAAATTCAATTCAAACAGAAGTACTTATATTTTATTTCCTTAATTTATAAAATGCATATCAGCTCCAGATATATCCAATAATGAATACTGTTGTCTAATTACGAAGAATTTAAACATGGTATGCTCTATCAAGATAGACATATCCTTAAGTCTATGTATAATTCTCAAAAAAAACAGTGAGAACAAAATGTATTGTATATAACAGTCTGCATACGTTTTCCATATAAAAAAAATACGTTGCTTAATGATAAAATAATAATAGCTATGTAAATCATTCTTATTTAAAACTGGAATTAAATAAAATAATATAGACTGCATGATATTAATATACATTTTACAAGAGCAATAGTGACGAAAAGATTAGTTTAGAATGCTTAAATTGGAAAAAAGTAAGCTAACTGAGTACCTCTTTAAAGTTTAATGCTGCATATCGAAATTAGTTCCTTCCATGATACATTTCTTCTAATCTGGTTTCAGCAATCAACTTTAGTTTTATGAAAAGTATAAGCCACTGTTTTTTGGTTACAATTCATTATAAAGCCAATTTTACATACAGGAGAACTTTGTTTAAAGCTCTCTCTCTAGCAAGAGTTCAATTGCAACTCTTTTCTGGTTACAAAAATTACATAAAAGAGAGACAATTTTACACTCTTTACTGGTTACAAAGATTACATAAAAAAATTTTTTTTACACTGGAGATCTTTGTTAAAAGAGCTCCCTCTTTAGCAAAGTTCATTAGCCTTTCTCCTACTCCCACACATTTTGCTATTTCTACTAATTACATATGCAAAAAAAAATCTTTACAAAAAAAATGATTTTGATTTTCAGAATTAAGTGACACAAAAAAAAATACAGATAATAAAATAAATGGTTTTACAAGCTTAAAAGAAAAATGAATTTAAATTAGCTATCAAATAAAAATGATTAATAATTTATCTAATTTACAAAATAATCCATTGATCTAACTATCTATTAATTATTGGAAAGAAATATATATTTGTTAATTATTTAAGATAATTACTCTAGTTTAACCATTTTTTATTGTGCATGTACTATTGCTTGCTGTTATTTAAAGGATGAAAATGAGATGAAACATCATGCAGTCAAACATGCATACACATGCACTACAACCTAAATATTACACTATTTCAATTAAATCTAATCAAAACTGCTATTAACTGTTGACAAAAAGGATAAGCATTAATAAATAAAGGATTTTAAAACCATTCAACCAAATATACTAACACAGGATAACTTTGCATTTTTCCACAAAATATATCAATTTCATTAACAAACAACCCCCTTCCTTACATTAAATACCTCATTAACCACAATAACACTAATAAATACTTATCAAGTGGTCAATAAACTGCATAAGCAATCCCTATTTAAGCTTTAAACAATCCTATTCAAAAAATTTTAAAATTCCAAGGCTATTTCATTTTTTTTATAATACCATACAGCTGTTTAATTAAGATACAAGGTATATATATTATACCGGATACTCAATCTATTCTGACACAGGAAGGCGCCAGCTGACCACTACGTGTCAGGAAAATTTGTTTACTGTGATCAGAATAGATGATGATAATGGTTTGTGCCGACTAGACTTGGAGAAACAAGAGATCATAAATTGTTTAGACAATTGAGACAAAAGCACAAAGACAAAGTCAGCCAAATTAAGTTTAAACATAACGCACAATTTTTATTATATGAAAATAAATTATTAAACATAAGTGGAAAACACAATAAATGAGGGGTTAACTCAGGCACGTACCAGAAATACAACAGGCCAAGCTATGACAGACTGACTGATTTTCTAATAAACAAATTGAAAAGGAAGGAAACAGATTTCATTCAGCAGGGGATTCATTTACATATTGATTCTCATTTTCAGACATCTAAACCATATGCCCCGAAGTAGATTAATGAACCAGCGCCGAAGAGCTTTCCAAGATCAATCGATAGATCTCAAATGTCATAGATCGGTAGAAGCTGCACCAATTACTACATTTAAAATAATGGTGATTGATCCACCTCAAGAACAATCAAAAAACATCACAAAATGAAGAAGCAATTAAACGTGGCAAATCCCAGCCAAACGATGGGCGAAAACTACTTTAAAATTAATAATTAAGGTCTCAAAGAAGATGAATAAATGATTAGAAAACCAGTTACGTCTGTCCCAGCAAATAAAGAAAATAAATTACAAACCAATTCTGAGTACACGCTCTGATAAATTTACAGCATAGTAATAAATACAAAAATGAATCTATTGGAGAGTGCACATGACTACCAAAATCTTATAAGTTGTAAACACTTTACCAGAATGAAAGTATTGCTCCCCTGTAATTTAAGAATGGATAAATTTTATCTTCCTGCTGACGACTTATAAGATTACAAAGAAAAACACAATTCTAATTCCCACTTTTAGAGATGTAGAAATGAAATCTCCACCTGCGAAAATTAGACAATAAAGTCGTCAGCCAAAAGAGTTTTGGAGGTTTAGCAAGAGGGCAAACAGAGTATAAAATTACAAATTAATTATAGAATAATAAATAAATTACAGGTAAGCCTAAAAAAATATATAGATAAGACTGCCAAAGTGTTTATAAAAGCGAAGCATAAAATATAAAACTCATTCATCACTCTCCAATAAATAAAACAAAGCAAATTAGAATCTTAAAACTAAGATTCTAAGACACACTATAAAATATTGGAAAACACAATAAAGTTTAAATACGAGTATAACTATCATTTAAGAAGACATATTTATGATTAGATTGAGCGGAGATTTAATGCGAGTTAACTTTACCCTGGGAAGAATAAAAAAGATCATAATTACCTTTCGGTAAAAGCAATGTTCACATAGAGTGCGCACTTTTACTTAAGTTCATTTTCAGGTTCTTTAGGCAGCAAGGTAGATGTACAGAGGTTCCGGCTTTTAGGTGTTTAAGGCATTACAGGAGCAAACTTGGAGGTCCGGGATTCGTCTTTTGTTGAGTTAGCACAGCATATTGTTGATTATCAAACGTCTAGCAGTATATTTTGACATATTGGAGAAAGCAAAATTCTTTAGTAAGTGCAAATTTTGCTCTTAAAGCTTAAATGTTCAAATGGCTAATAGAAGCTGAACAAATCACTTTGACGAGTGATTTGTTAATCTCTCTAGATTAGAATCTAATAGTATAATCCTCGTGAAATTTTTTGGGCTATTTATAGGTTGCTCCATTTCCCATGAAACACTTTCTTGTTGTCCAATTTCTTCACCTTAGGCCAGGCAGATATTAATCTCCCGCTCAATCTAATCTAGGAATTCCACCCAGGGTTTATTGAAGTGAAAACAACAACTTAAAAAAAAATCAAATCTCCGCTATCAAATTGTTTATCACACTTAAAATAAAAGTGCCAGGAATGTAATTAACTATCTAGCTTGTTTTTAAATTAAATGAATTTAAAACAGGCGGAAGAAAAACTATTTTAAAAAAATCAATAAACATTTTTAAGAAAATCCGTTTTACTTATAAACGCGTGTATATTTTGATACACGCATTCTTTTTAAATAATAATATAATTTAAATATCAAACGTTTAAAGAAAATTAAAAGCTTAATGCATATTTTGGTAATAACATTATTGAACGGATTTCAATCAGGTTCAATATATATATATATATATATATAACTTATTGGTGACTAGATTTGTCTAATTTTATTATTTTAATCTAACTTATGCAAAAATATAGTATATGATGGTATAAAAGTTTGAAACAAATGACTGCTAGTCACTAATGTAGAAGATTATTTAGATTAATTAATTGAATTGTTTCTAATCTATTGCATAGATACTTATCTGCTCTCTACTATCATCACCACTGTTCTAATGCTGATACAAGCTTATAAATTAATCTGACCTTACTACTAGATTGTTGTGATTAAATGTAGGGTATAATATGATTATGCAATTGATAATGAAGAAATTGTAAAATACACCAAAATTAGCATCTATACTACAATGGTATACATGTGATAGTTGTATACCTACTGAAGGAATTAACCATCTACAATTTATAGCATACAGTGACCACAATTGCTTATGTACCACTACAACATGGAAGAAATGAAAATGAATAGCATATGGTAGGACTTGGTCATCTATCACATATCACTGCTTAAATAAAATAATGTGTGTAAATGATCAATAGTCAGAAATGATGTTACAATCATTTAATAGTAACAAATTACATAAGAATGAGAATAGGATGTAATTCTTAACCTGAATTGACAGATTGACAGCTATATATTCTTATCAATAATAGTAATTTAATTGCAAGACTAGTTAGCTCAAACTGACTTCTATTTAACATAACTATAATCTAGCTCAGCTATGCAGCATGATTGCACTTCATTAGTAATTTAATAAATTTACTGCTTTAACATATTTATTTTATAAATACATTGGAAACAATGATTAACTAATATACACATTCTAATAGCATGGCAAGATATCACAATTACCATTACCACTGACTAAATTTTGATATGATATATAAATAAAATACTCTATAATCTCTTGCTGTACATCCTTGTAAATAGATTAAGTAAATAATTATTCATTAACATATTTTGTTGGATAAGAGGCACTAATTAATCAATGGTTACTTTAATGTTTATAGTTTTTGTTTCAAAGTCCAGATTCAGTATTAAGTATTGGCAAAGTTGATTTTTAAAACTATAGTTATGGTGGATGAAAGTTTAAATCCCTAGTTCACATTTACTTTGGATGCACAGATATCAGTGAGGTCTTGTTTTGGTGGGTGATTCTTCCAGTAACATTGAGCATCAGCTTTTTCTCCTTCTCAGATGGATACATAGCAGTCACATACTCAGATGGTTTCTTTAATTATTGTCAGCTTCATTGAGGTAAACACAATGATGGCCCTTTGGGCTACTGCCAACATGACAGAGTAAAGCAAGTAAGATTTTCTTTATTTTTCCATGGTAGACTTGCTGAAATTAGAAGATAAAAATTATTAAAGCAGAATAGTAATCACTAGAAGGATTAAGATAGAATAAACATCAATGTAATTTCCAGCACTATCTTATTAGTAAAATTCAGACCCAACTTTTGCAGTTTGGATCTTTGATTTATTGGCCATAGATAACTCCATTACTTTCAATAAGGTCTGAGTTTATTTATCCAACACTATTTTCAAGCTTTTATTTTTGAGTGGGAATAATAGCTTTTTGAATTAAGTTATTGTAATTATTTATTTACTTAACTTAATCTAGTAATCCATTTACAAGCATTTTAATTACTTTTTCTAAAATGTCAATTTCCAATTTTTAACATCTTTTGCTTTTAAACTACTTTTAGATAAAATTTACAATCGATTATCCATTTTTGTACAAACATTAAAAAAGTATTTTGTTTTTTAACAAGAATTAACTTTATATTTAATTGTACAATATATATTTATCCGGCACTTACAATATATGTTTAATTTTTATTTATTAAATTTATTAAAACTTTCAAACTTAATTTTTTTTGTAATTGTTAGCTTCATATCTCTAAAGCCTGCCAAAAGAAAACAATTTTTTAAAAAAATTTACTTGGTTAATACAATGTAATACCCATATTTAAAAAAATTAATTATAGAAAAAAACATAACTTATAAAATCTTGAATCATGAGATTTTATTCTTTTATCTTTAATACATGATATTAGTATTGCAATAGGTAATAAAATAATTGTAAAGTACAGAAATTTGCATCTATACTACAATGATATCTATATATGAGCAAATACACATAATAATTGCATGCCTACAGAAAAAATTAAGTGTCTGCCATGTATAGCTTACAATGACTGGCAGTTGCATATATATCACAACAATATGTAGAAAATAAAAATGCATGGGATATGAAAGGACTTAATCATCTATCCCATATCACTGTTTAAGTAATCAGTAGTCACAAATGATGTTACATTTCATCTAATACTAACACATTACATAAGAATGAGAATCAAATGTAACTCATAATATCAATTGATAGATAGCTGTAGTAATTCAATTACAAGAATAGTTAATTCAAACTGACATATATTTAACATAACCTTAATCTATCTTGTCTATACAGCACAAATGTGCTCCATTATTAATTTAATAAATTTACTGCTTTAACATATTATTTATCTTGTAAATAAGGTGTAAATAATAAACTTATATACAACTTCTAATAGTATGGCAAGAGATCCCAATTATAAGCTAACTGCCTTATATATACTAATTTATTATCACTAGCACTGACTAAATTGTATCATATTGGACTAAAACACACTTCAAACACTCACCATACCTTCCCATAAACAGATTAAGTAAATAAGTATTCATTAACATATTTCATTAGATAGGAGACAATAATTAACTAATGATTAGTTTAAAGTTTATAGTTATTTTTTCAAAAGTTCAGGTTCAATGTTTAGGTATTGGTGGAGTTGATTTTTAAAACCATAGCTATGATGAATGAAGGTTTAAATCACCATTTTACATTCATTTTGGTTCAGATATTAATTAAGTCTTGGTTTGCAGGCTGGTTTTTCCTGTAGCACTGGACATCAGCATTTTCCTTCTGTAATGTGGATACATAGTAGATACACATTTAGACTTTCTTCTGTTGTTGACAGCTTCCTTGATGTGTCTCAGAAATGGGTTTTTTGGTCTGCCCTCTGCCAACTTGACAGTGTGAAGCAGATAACAATTTCTCTTTTCTTGCATGGTATTCTTGCTGGAACTATCAGATAAAAATTAATTAACAAAATAATAATCACTGGCAACATCAAGGTAGAATAAACATAAACATAATTTCCAGTGCTCTTTATATTATTTTAACTATCTTATCAGTAATATTCAGATCCATCACTTGCAGTTTGGTTTCTCCAATTTATTGGCCATAGATAACTCCATTACTTTTGCTGAAGTCCATGTTTATTTGTCCAATATCTTATTTGCAAACTCTTATTTTTGAACAAAAATAATCGGTTTTAATTATATTATTTTATTTCTTTAACTCCTTAAACTTAATCTAGCAATCTGTTTACAAGCATTTTGATTACTTTTTTTAGATATTTCCACTTTTTAAACCTTTTGCATTAAGGCTATAACCTTAAGACTATGCACCTAAAATGTGACAATAGGGACCTCTACAAATCTTAACACAAGATTAACAACTTTAAAATACAAGAGCAGCCACTCTTATGATCAACCTAATTTCTAATTATGTAGGTGAATCTAAAGCATTTTGATTTGAGAGCGTGAATCTATTAACTACTTTACTGATTAAGACCACAATTTCTATACAAACTAACATATGTGAAATCTTTCAATTTACAATGAAGTTCTTATAATTAGAAATCTTTTAAAACAATTTAAAGTTGTAATTAGTAATTTGTAAAGTGCATACTCTCTTTATGCTTTAGATTCACCTACATAATTAGAAATTACATCAAAGATAAGAGTGGTCACTCTTGTCTTTTAAAGTCATTAATCTTGTATTTAGATTTGTGGAGGTCAATACTGTTTCATTTTAGGCACATAATCTTAAGGTTATAGCCTTAATATATATATATTACTTATGTAATGAGTATGCGCTTTACAAATTATTAATTACAAAACACCTTTAGCTAAAATTTAGAATCAATTATCTTTTTTTCACAAACATTAGAAAATATGTTGTTTTAACATAAATTAACTTTATAATTAATTATACATTTATCTGTGCATTTATAATATATGTATACATTTAACTTTTATTTATTAAATTTATTAAAGGTTTTAACCTTAAATTTTGTATATTATTTTTAACATTCAAACATGAAGTATATATATTGAACAGACATATTATTTCACATATATATTTTAAAGATTTCTTTTCCTCCCAGTTAAAGTAGTTAAAATTAAAAATAAAACTGATGAGATTCAGTAAATAAAATTTTAAATAAAGAAGCAAGTGACAGTGAATTAAAATCACCTTTCCAATTGTGTTATAAAAACAAATAAAAAAAAGTAAAATAAAGAAAATAGAAAATTATGCATTTAATTGATAAATCTTTATCATTAATTAATAAATCTTCAATTTAAAACTTAACAAATATGATTTATTTTAGACGTATATGTTTTCAGCTTTAAATGTAAAAACTCTTAAAGATAGCGTCACCTTCTTGCCTTGGGCTTTTAATCAGATGTTTTTTAAAAACATGTTGGTAGATGAAAAAACACCAGAAGCAGAAGAAATAAAGGAGCAGCTTAATTAGATAAGTTAGTTACAGTTACAGTTAGTTACAGTTACAGTGAGAGTTACAATTGGATAAGTTACAGTGAGAATTACAGTGACAGTTACAGTTAGATGTTATAGTTACAGTACAATCAGTTGTTAGGATGGAGATCTGTTGAAAATTGTACTCATTGCTACACAATTTGTTACTTTTTGGAATTATAAAATAACCAAGTTGGAAAACACAGTTATCATCAACAGAAGAAAACCTTTTAGTTACTGGATAACTGAATAATGGAAAAATGGAATTATTAATTTGAAAAAATACAGTATGAGTGAGTAGAAAAGCAGTTCTTTCTCTCTCCAACCATATGAAAAACCCAAGAAAATCTGAAAACATGCATAATTAACAGCAGCAGTAACTCAGTGTGCCATTCGGCCCATGTCAACTCTTTTTTGATGAGAAGATTAAATATCAAGGTATGGAAAATTCAGATACATTTATAATATTTAAACATATTTTGAAAATGTATTTGTTGAAATAATTAACATATAAAATAAAATACATTAATTCAAATGATTGATTTATCAAATGAAACATAAGAAAATAAAGTTCTTTATAAAGAATAATGTTTTTAAAAAATAATGTTTTTAAAGAATAATAATTATACTGATTTTAAAAATGTAAGAATATTGATTAAAAAATAATGTGAGTTAAATAAAAGATGTATTTATATATACGCGAATACAGAATTTATAATGCTTCTATAGAAAAGTTAAATTGAATATGTTTTTACTTCAAATATGAACAGGAATTAGATATGCCTTTATAATACACAGATTAAAAATGCTTCTATGTAAAAATTAAATTGAATGAATGTGTTTCTACTTCAAATATACACCTGTATCAAAGATGAATTAAACAAATGAATAACTCAAATCTACAAAAATGAATTTAGGAATTAATCTTTTAATATAAATGAATGACTCGAACCTATGTCCATATGTGTGGATTAAAGATTAAAGATGAATTAAATAAATGAATGATTTAAATCTACAAATATAAATTAGAGAATTAATATTTTAATATAAGTGAATGACAAATTTATATCCACATACCTGGATCAAAGATGAATGACTTGAATTTATATCCACATACCTGGATCAAAGATAAATGAATTGAATTTATATCCACATACCTGAATCACAGATGAATGACTGAGATTTACATCCAGATACCACAATCAAGGTTGAATATTTTGTACAAAACATATAGTTGAAGGACTTATTGCACCAATCATCGATGATTATGAAAAGAATGATTAAATGTAAACCAAACTGAACTAGGAACATATGCACATATAGGGAACTGTCAATCCAAAGATGAACTGTCAATAACTTTTGTTGTCAAATAAATAAATAATTGTTATCTAAAACTACTCTATCTAGTCAGTTTCATTTCATATCACTCATCATTTATTGCATTTGTTCACAAGAATCTCATGCCTGCTGAGCTATGTTTGGCATAACCAGATCTGAATAAGTAAGTAAGGTTGTGGTTAGCTGGAACTCTAGTGGGACCATTTGGGAAACAAAAGAAACAAATTTTCTAGATGTTTCCAGTCTCTTTAATGCTACATTCTCTGATGAGCAAGAAATATTGTTGTAGGGTGGTAAGATAAACATTGGGTAATGCCAATCTTTGTTTCCATTCTGCAATATGTTCATCAGGAAATAGTTACAACCGATTATATAGGTTGGTAGGTGATCCAGTTACAATATATAGGTGCATAACTATAGCTTCAATATATCAAACCCAGCCCCAAAAAGGAAAGGGCAGCAGTACAATATTTTTGTGGGAATGTGTGGTAGTTTTGTAAAAGTGCTGTGGTTAAAATGTCTTTTAATTTTCAAGTTTTATTTTAAAGTATCAGAGGAGGGAGGGAGCTAATATTTACCTTGCACAAAGGCACTTTTTTCCCCATATGGTGATACTGCCAAATAATATTATGGTACTGGTACAAAATTTATTTATGCAATAAGAAAAAAAAGATGGAACTATTATTAAAAAAATATAATAACAAGAAATGTGAAAAAGAATTCTATCAAAATTTATATACCAATAAAATTAAGGGAAAATATTTTCTACAACTATTATATCTGCAAAATTAACCAGGGTTTTAAATAAAGAAGTAAGAAATGCAATTAAATCTATGAAGAAGGGAAAAGTTCCAGATAATTATGGAATTATAATCGGTATTTTAAAAGAAGGTGGTGAACAAATAGAAAAATTGTTGACAAAGTTATAAGCCAGATGTCTAAATGTAAAGAATGTACAAGGTGATTGGAAGAATTCAGTATTAAGATGAATATTTTAAAAAGTGATAAATAAGATATGAAAAAATATAGACCAATTAGACTTTTATCAAATTTTATAAAAATTTTACCAATAATTACAACACTTTTATAAAAAATATTGGGTTTTGACAAACCAAATCATGTCCAAATATTAAAAGATATTATAAAAATGATCAATGAATATGAGTAAACCATGATATTTAAGATTTGTAGTATAAGCTTTTTCTTAGTGATTAAAGCATTGGATCATCATGATAAAATCCAGGGTTCTGCCACATTCTTAGAATAGTTATAAAAATGCAATAGCAACAAGTAGATTACACAATAATACTAGAAAGATAAACATTAAGAAGAGAGTATAATAGCATGACTGTGTATCTTCAAATTTTTTTACAGCAATTTTGACAAAAGCATTTTGTAGATTGACATGAAAAGCCAAAGGAATAAAAGTAAATGGAGATTATTTAAGTTATCTAAGTTTTGCAGATAATGCAATTGTTTTTGCAAATAATGCTTTACAGCTCCAGAAAATGTTGCAAGAGTCACGCATTGGTGGTCGAGAGGTCAGCGATAGCTGCTTTACAACCACTTGTCCCGGGTTAGTGGGATTGCTTGCCGGCTGATGCTATGACACGAGAAAAAAAATGTTGCAAGAATTATCAGATGAAAACAAAAAAGTACAACTAAAAACAAATGTTAAAATGCCTACAGCAATATTCAATGTATGTTCTCAGAACAAAAAAATAAAGATCAATAATGATAAGGGAAGTTTACTACTACAAACATTTTGATCTGATTATTACTATGGATGGAAACATAATAGATGAAAGTAATAATAGAATTAAACTTGATTGGAATGCTTTTGGTAGAAATAAATTAATATTAAAAAACAATATGCTATGGGTTTGAAAATTTTTTTTATTAAATGTGTTTTACCCATTCTTAATTTTAGATCTGAGACTTGGACACTTAATAAAAAACAACACAGAGACTTCAGACCATGCAATGAAGTATAAAAGGATGCATATTAAAAAGAACTAAAAACAAATACAATGACTACTGTTTCTTATTGCATTGCCTGAAAAAAAAATTGATATAAAATACATTTTAAAAATTTATTTATATAAAAAATCGAAACAGAGAGCTGCTAATAAAAGAGATGAGAAAATGATTTCTAAGTGTAGATAGTCTAAAGAGAAAGTCAGGAAATGTGTGCAAAATGTAGTTGAGAAAAATAGGACAGAGTATGGTTTTAGTGGAATGTGAGGAGATATGGGTGGAGAAATTAGTAGGGCATTGGAGATGGTTAGCCAAAGAATAAGCAAAAGAAGCAAAATTAAAATCGTTATATGAAGTGTCATCAGATAAAGGAATTATTGAGTAGGAATGATAAAGGAGAAATAGATAAGAAGGTCCAGAAGGTGGTAGAGGATGTTATGGAGGGAGCAGAGAAAGCAGACTATGAGACAGTATTAATAAGAGATTCACTAATTAGGGAATGTGGAGATATAATTGCAAAGGAAAATAGAAGCAGGTATGTAGGAGTATGTTTGCCTAGAGCTTTGTCAGAACCATTAGAGATAGTAATCGATGAGTACATAGAATTGATTAGGAATTTGAGTAAGAATAAAAAAGAGTAGGGTTAATTGGATTATTACCAAGATTTTACAAGAGGTATTTGATAGATAGGGCATATTTTATAAATGAGAGATTGAAAAAATTGTGTGAGAGAAATGATATTATGTTTGTGGATGTGTGGAATTGGTTTATTGAAAAGAGGGAGTTATATAGTAAAGACAGATTGCACTTAGGAAAACAAGGAAGTGAAGTTTTAGTGACTCTGATTTATAAAGAATATAATTTGGAAAACTTATAAAGGGGGGGGGGGTAAGGTTTTAAATTGCAGTATTATCAAAAAGAAAAAGAATGGTCAGAATGTAAAAAATAAGCAAAGGGTAGTTGATTTACATATAAGTCCTAGATGTGGAGAAGGAATGAGTCTGTAAAATTAATAGTAAGTTATTCATAAACCTAATGGAGAAGAAAGAATCAAAAGAATTTATGAAAGAGTAGTTAGGGAAGAATTGTTAAAATTTGGTATTTAAATATGTAAGGTGGTAGGAGACCAGAAAAGTGGCTGAAATTAAACAAAACAATTGAAATTGAAGGTATTAGCAGTAGTGGAAAAGCATCTAAAAAAAGAAGAACATATTCTGGAAGATTTGGTATGGCAGGGTATAAATAGAAAATAAAATTAAACAGGGGTGGTGGTATAGGTATTATATCAAAAAATATTTAAGTACTGTTAAATGTCAAGAACATTTGTAGTTTGAAATAAGATTGGAAAGACGAGAATGGATGATGGCTATAGTTTATATAGGCACTGGAGATAGTCAAACTATAGTGGAGTGAAACAGTAGCATATACGAATGTCTAGTTAAGGATATACAGAATTTTAAAGAAACAGGGAAGACAATAATGATTATAAAAGATATGAATGGACATACTATGTAGATAATAATAATGGACAGCTTTTGAAGAAATTTTGTCAGAGAGTGAATTTGAGCATTGGAAATTTTTCAAATATTTATGAGGGACAATACACATGGTCTAGAAGTAATATATTCCACACAATAGATTATGTATTGGTAGAGAAAGAGGTAATGAATAAAGTGTGGAAAATTAAAGTTTGATAATGAAGAGAGAGTATCTAATAGTAATCATAACTTTTTTGTAATAGAAATGGTTAGTAAGTAATGGAGAATATAAATAAAGGTAGAAACAATAGTAAAAGATGTGGATGGAGAGTGAATGATAAGAATAAGTTGGAACAGTATAAAATACAAGTCAAAGAAACCATGGAAGAGTTGGTTGGGGATGAGTATAAGGATTGATGTGATGAAATAGAAAAAGTAGCAAATAGGGTTTTAGGTGAGAATATTCAGAAGCATAAAAGTAATAAAAATGAGTTAGTAAAGTGTAAAAGAGAGGGAAAAGCATGCAGAGAAAATAAGTCTGCTATTAAGAATAAAGAAAGTGAAAAAGATATTAATGCTAAATGGGAAAATTACTTAGAACAAAAGAAGTTGGTTACAATACTTAATTATATAGAGAGAATGAAATTGAATAGTAAATTGTTGGACGTATTAATAAAAGTGGAAGAGATGGGAGTAAAAAATTTTCTAATGATATTAAAAGGAGAAATGTATGGGAGAGATAGTATTAGTAAATGATAAAGTGATAGAGTGTAGCTCTAGAGAAAAATTAGAGAGAACCTTAAATTAGTATGTAATGGATATAGAAAAGATATTAGATGTGAAGGACAGAGTGATAGAAAACATATAGTAATGGAAACATTAGGGTTACAGAAAATGATATGAATGAGGCAGCAAAGAAATTGAAAAGTGGAAAGGAAACAGGTTTAGATGGATGGCCAGAAGAGATGGTAATGAATTTAGGGCATACAGCAAAAGTGAAGCTATTATCATGTTTTAATAAGATGGCACAGAAGATAGTTTTTCTGGGTAGTTGGAGTAATGCAAGAGTAAGATTATTATTTAAAGGAAAGGGTAAGGATCATAGAAAGTTAAACAATTATAAATTGATAGTGGAAACATCAGAGTTATATAAAGTTTTCTTATATATGATGGCAGGAAGAGTTGCAAAATAGATGGAAGAAAATAATGTAGTGGGGGAAATGCAAGCAGGTTTTAGATCAGATAGGTGTATAGGAGATAGTTTATTTGTAGTTGCACAACTTATGAATATGAGTAGGAATTCAGGTAGACAGTTATATATGAGTTTTATAAATATAGAAAAGGCATATGATAGAGTAAATAGAAATAGATTATGGGTAAGTTTAGCAAATTTGGGAATGGATGAAGCTTTAGTGAATATTATTAAGAAATTATATGAAAATAATTACTATACATATCACTTAGGGGATATGGAATTAGTTAAAGTTAAAAATGGGGCGGGGCTAAGGTAAGGATGCCCTATGTCACCTATTTTGTTTTTGTTGTATTTGAGTGAAATTGAGAGAGAAATAGAAAGACTAGGAAGAAAAGTAGAGATATAATTAATAGGTGGCAAGGGAGTATATTTTTAGTTGGGTCTTTTTTTGCAGATATCTTTTTGTGTACAAAAAGAAGAGTAAACATGAAAGTTATGCTTAGGACATGAATAAGGGTGGTTAAAGAAATGGGGATTAAATTTAGTAAAGAAAAATCAATTATGATAAATACTGGGAAAGAGAAGATGAATAATTTTTATTGAGGGATATAATGTTAAGTGTGGTGAATAGATATAGTTATTTGGGAATCATGTGAGATGCAAAAAGCAAAATGAAAATGTTTGGTGGATTGCAATTTATGGATAATAAAAGAACCAAAATAGTATTTAATTGAGTTATCAGTAAAGGTCAGGCAACAGGATGGGTGAGAAAGGTAATGCAGTGTGCAGAAGATTTCGATAAAAATTTTATATCAGTATACTTGTACAAAAGGTGTATTAGGAGGATTGTTAAGTGTTATAGTGGGGTAAGAATAAGATAGAAGAATAAATGCATTAATAAAAAATAGGGAGTTGGAGAGATGGAGAACTAGTATGGAAAGTAAAAAGAATTTAAATATATATAGAAGTAAATGGAACATTGGGTGTGAGTTAGTTTATGATTATAACAAGGAAAGTAGTTTATTGGTAAGGCTCAAATGGGATCTTTAGCAACAAGGAAATATACATGTAAATGGAAAATTATGAGTGATTTAGTCTGAAAATTGTGTAAGGAAGTCATAGAAAATATTAGGCATCTGTTAATTCAATGTAAATGCTTAAAAGCAGAAAGAGTACAAATAATGAAGTTATGGAAGAATAAATATGAAGAAAGTGATTATACAGAAAGTGGGTTATTGGTTTTTATGCTGGGTTTAGGAAAAGATAGTGGGGTTTAGATATAAAGGTTATGGAGTTGACGAAGATTATGTTGTGGAAATGGGACAGAGCAGATTATGAGAAAATTTAGGGAGGGGAATGGAAAAGAAAAGTGGCTAACAGGTTTCCTGATTCTGTATAATGAAAAGTCACAGTGCATCACATCAAAATTTAAAGAGGGGGTTACTAAAAGTATAACGGTAAATTATTAAAATTTGATTTTAGCAGTTGAGTTTAGGAGATATAAAGATAAGTTTAAAAAATGGGGTTTAAAATAATAATATAGATTAAAATAGATTATAAATTATTGAATGAATAAATTATAAATATTGATTGTTAGTAAAATGAATAATAATATAAAATATAAAAGGTAGTAAGTTGGAGTTAAGTATTTAAAAAGTAATAAGAATAAAAAAAATAAAGAATAAAAATAAAATTTTAAAAGAAAAATTAGTTATATAAAATTAAGAAGAGGGAGCTGTTAATAATATAAGTGTAAAATTTAAAGACATGGGTACTAAAAGTATAATGGTAAAAAGTATAACGGTAAACTTTTTAAATTTTGAATTTAGCATTCAAGTTAGGAGATATAAAAGATCTTTAAAATAATAATATTATAAATTAAAATAGATTATAAATTAATGATTGAATAAATTATAAATAATGATTGTTAGTAAAATGAATAATAATAATGTAAAATATAAAAGTTATTAAGTTAGAGTTAAATATTATAAGAATAAAATAATAAAAAAATAGAATATATATATAGAATTTTTTTAATAAATATAGAATGTACAAAAGGGCAAAAAAAAAAATGTAAAACATAAAAGATATTATAAGATGTATATATAGAATGTAAATTATATGTTCATGTATATTTATATTTATGTGTTTGTATTATGTTGTAGTTCTGAAGAGGATTGCTGGGACAATTGAATTGTAAACTGTAAAAGAGGGCAGTAAATAAAGCATTGTGTAACAATAGTAAAGTGCATGGATGATTTGGTATTATATGGAATCAAATACAATGGTGAGAAAACATACAGGTAGGTGCTGATATCATTGAAAGAATTAAGAGACTGGAGTGGTGTTGGACTGAAGTAATTCCTAGAAGAGCTGATAATTAGATGGTTAAATCTTAAACCGAATTTCAAGGGATTGTAAAAGAGCTAGAAAGAAACCACATGAGATGGATGGATGAAATAAGGGTGCTGGTGTGATGTGAAGAAGGCTAGATATAAAAGAAAATGAATTCTACATCTAAAGATCATCATCTATGCTCTGGATTGATAATGGTTAAAAATTAATTTAGTCACAAGTAAATGTACTGCATAAAAATAATATACCCATTTGTATATTACTTCTGTAACTTGATATATTTAAAAATGCTAAATGTTAAATTAGAGCAAAATTATGCTTAAATATATAAAAATATACATATTATTTAAGGAAACTTTCTATAAACAAAAGTAATAAATATTAAATAAAAATAACATATCCTACTATTTTGAATAAAGTATAATATTTATTATCTATATTTTATTATGGTTTTTTTAATATTGGGCATTTCCTGCTTTTGTATTTATTAGTCAAATTTACAAATGTTTATTCCTCTGTTTTACAAGGTGATTTTTTTTCTTTATAGCCTATTGCTATATACACTTTCAATGAAATTATGGTGAAGTGCACTGAAAGTGTACATGACATTAGTTATAAAGAAAAGAGAAACCATTTAGTACAGCAGATGAAAAAGTGTTTGCAAATTTAAATTATTTTAATGAAAATAAAATTTTGAATATGTTTATTAATTAATTTGCCTTTTTATTAATGCTAGTTACAATTATATCACTTATCATTATTCATAGTGATCACAATCTAAAGATGAATTTATTGAAACACACACACATATGTATATCATTATTTTATATATCCTGAGAATAATATTGCATAAATCATTTTATTTATTATTCTCATGGAATTTAAATAAAAATTTAAGATGAGAGGCATGATATTGTATTAAATGGGTTGTTACAGACCCACACACATACAAGCAGATCAGATATTGTTATAAAGATTAAACATTTTTGAATACTACATTTTATTGTGGCTAAAATAAATCTATTGGTTGCTGATACCTGAAATATTTAATTCTTAAATGTAAATTAGATAAAATAAAATGGCCCTTTGTTATTGAAATCACATCATTGCTTGCATATACCTAAACACATATTTACTCCACTACCCTGAGTCTTTTTACAATTAGCTTTGATTGGTTACAAATTAGGCTTCTGAATATGTTACAGTTATAATTTTTTTCAGTTTTAATGTGAGGTTATGATAACAAACTATATATATCAGTTTGAGTATATCTATATATTGAGACAGTGACAACATAGTAGTGTGGGTACACATATATATATATATATAATTGAAAAGAAAAATGGAAATGAACAACAAACAGAATTTTTTTGTATTTATTTAAAAGGTATACACTGCATTAACAATTAATGGTTAAATAATAATTTAAAAAAAAAAAAATTGTAAACTGTAATTTTAAGTGAAACATTTAAAAAAGGTCTATTAAATATTTTGTTAATTCTGATTTTGAAATCTGAAACAAGTTTATTTTTATGTTACAATAGATGTTATCAGTAATTATAAAATTCCTCTGTTTATTTTTAATTACATTAAGATTTTTTTAAAGCTTGTGATAACATCCAATCTGATGTTGTTGGAAGGATTAAAAATACTTTTAGATAAAAATTTGGTTTTAATTAAATAAACTGAAAAGTGTTTTTAATTTTTTTGATCAAAGTAAAAACGAATCTACATAATTGTAAATTTGAATTGAGAGTTACATACGCAGTCATTATTACATCTGATTGGCTGTCACATAAGCATTTTTAAGGCGCATCGGTCATAGGTTTCAGACTTTCACGTTACTATTATAATTGTTGTTTTTAAATTCCATGATATACTATAAAAGGTGAATTTGGAAGAAAAAAGAACCAGGACACATTACAGCATCATCATCATCATCATCATCATTATTATTATTATTATTATTATTATTATTATTGTTATTCAGTTTTAACTAAAGACAAATAAGCTGCTACTAATGTTACAAAGGTAAAGTTGAATTCAATGGAAGTAATAGCACTGTTTTTTTTGTGATTCACAATCCACATGTTACTAGTCAGCTTGCTTGCCTGAAGTCTATCAAATTATAGAGATAGAATGGAGCTGACATAAGGCTAACAATTACCTGATTTATACCTTTGCTGAAGATATCAATAAGCCAGACTACTGTTCTAGAATAAGCCAGTTTATCAAGAGATTCCACTAGTAGCCAGAACACTCAAAGATTATCAAACTATGTCTTTGTATGCATGCTGATTAATTTATATGCAAAGGAGCTCAAATATATAATTACTGCGAGTTATATATATATAGAGAGAGAGAGATTACATACAGCTGGTAAGTAGAAAATAATTTATTGAAATGACATTACTTTAAATATTTAATTAAAGTTGTAATTATATATTTTTATTAAGCACAAGTGAGTATATGTAAATACTTAAAGATTTTAATCTTTGACACTGCATTCTAAATATATTATTTTTAACGCTAGGGAGAACTCATCAAATATTGACACAAGATTACGACTTTATTAAGATAAGAACAGCCTTTTTATCTTTAACATAACCGTCAAATTAAATAGGCGAATCGGAAACATCTCGAGTAGAGAGCATGAAGCTGTAAATTTCTTCACTGATTAGTCCGCTATTTCTTTGACTGACTATTTTTTTGCGATTTACAACGAAGTAGTTTATAAGCTCTTTATTCTTAGAAACCTATAAGTTAATTAAAGTTGTAATTATATATATATTTTATTAAGCACAAGTGAGTATATGTAAGTACTTAAAGGTTTTAACCGTTGACACTGCGCTCTGAATATATATATTTTAACACCAGGGGAACCTCGCCTGATCTTAACACAAGATTACTTCGCAGTTAAAATCTCTAATTTACAAGTTTTAAAAGTAAGTAAGTTGTCTTGCGTTGTTAGCCGAGAGGTATCGCAGAAGCCATGCAAGCAAGTAGTTGGTTGCAGACGGTTGTGGGTTCGCGTCCCGGTTGATGCTATGACATATGAAAAAAAAAAAGTAAATAAGTTTTGCTTAAATTATACACGTAAAAACAAAAAATTGATTCTAGTTTATGTTTTCTTTTGGAAATGAAGAACAAAATCCTGAATTTTATAAGAACTTTCCAAACTGGCATTAACAAATATATATATATTTAAAAAAGAAAAAAAAAATTACCATAAAAAATAATGGACTAATGAATAATTTTGATTGGTAAGAAGATATTTAAACATTGAATACACATGTATGTGTACAATTGTTTTATGTATATATATATCTTAACATTGAATTAATTGTCTTGTAAAAATAGAATAATGTTGATTTATGGTCAGAGAGAAAACAAGAGACTTAACTAAGTTAATGATGACAAATAAAGATTACAAATTGTCAACAAATTTAAAATTATCATTAATACTATTTATTCATTTAGATACAATACAAACATACACTGTCATAACTTTAGTTAATTAATTTATAAATTCAATAAACCTTTCCAAATTTTTTGAGATTAATTTAATTTTAATTATGCCCAGATATAATATATCATATTCGTAAATGTTTGTACCAATTAATATTTGATAGTAACTGTTTCAGAATACTACTAACATTATTTGTTTCAATGGATTCCAATCTAACTGCTCAGACTCCTAACTGTTCTCAACTATCATCAGCACTGTTCTAATGCTAACTGATACAAGCTTATAAGCCAAGACTAATCTTACTATTTGATTGTTGTGATCAATTACTAGTTATGATATTAGTACACAGTAAATAATAAAATAATTGTAAAATACAGGATATGGCATCTGTACTACAATGGTATCTATATAAATGCAAATACATGTGATGAATGAAGGCCTACAGTACGAATTAACCATCTATTATATGTGTAGCATATGTATCACTCCATGTATGAAAGAAAAAATTGATAGCATATAGTAGGACTTGATCATCTACTGCATGTCACTGTTTAAATAAGATAATGATTGTAAGGAATCATCAGTTGCAAATGATATTACAATCATCTAATACTAACATGCTCCATGAGAATCAGATATAACTCATAACTCAAATTGATAGATACCATCTGTACATTATTATCAATAATAATAATTCAAATACAAGATGAGTTAGTGAAAACTGACATCTATTTAACAAAATCTCAATCTAGCTTATCTATGCAGCAGGCTTGCCTCCCATTCATAACTTTAAAAATATACTGATTTATACTATTATTAAATAAATAAAGGTGAAATAACTGATTGACATACCAACATTTAATAGCATGTCAAAAGATCATGATTGTAGGATAATTGCCATTTGTTGATTAATTTTTGTATGCTTATCATTGACTAAATAGTGGCATGATAAAGAAACCAATCAATCATCTCTTATAATACCAGCTTATAAACAGTCTAAAAATAAATCATGTTAATTAACATGTTTCATTAGATTGGAGATAATAATTAACTAAGTATTAATGAAAAATTATATTTATTCTTTTATCTTAATAGTTCATGTTCAGTCTTTAGGTATTTGCAGAGTTGATTCTTTACTGTTGCTACAATGGAAGATTTTAAGTCACAACTTAGGTTTGATTAGTGGGATTTGGCAATAAATTCCTCTTGTTTTAATAGCTGGTTCTACCAGTAGCACTGGATATTGGACTTTTTACTTATTTCAGATGGATTCATAGTGGACACACATTTGGTTTGTTTCATCTGTTGTTGATAGCTTTTTTCTTGGGTCAGAGATGAGTTTTTCAGCATGCCCTCTACCAGCTTAACAGAGTAAGGCAGATCATAGTGCATGGTAGATGTGGCTTATGTGGCTGGAACTAGTAGATTAATTATTAGACTCACAGACTAGCAGCATACAATGAATCTTGGAAGCAGATAAGAATTCATTTAAGAATAATAATTGCAGAATGATAATTACAGAGTAATGATGGCAAGCTTTTAAGATTTAGGATTTAAGATTTTATATTAAAGATTTCAAGATTCTTGAAATGTAATTTGCAGCACTATTGATACGATTTTAGGTTATCTTATCAATAAAATTAGGATCTATCTTTTGTTGTTTGGATCCTGAGTTATTGGCTATAGATAACTTTATTACTTTCACTAAGGTCCAAGTTAATATGTTCAGCACCCTATTTGCAAGCTCATTACTTTTGAGCAGGAAAAACAGCCTTTTTAATTAAATTATTTATCTCCTTAAACTTAATCTAATAATCTGTTTCAACAAACTAAATACTAACTGTGACAAAACACAGTTGCTGAAGCTTTAAACATAAAATTACAAATATAAAGCTGAGCGCTTTCGGGGGACTTAAGCCTCCATAATCATAGCCCAATACACTATAAATATAAAATATAAACACTTACTCAAAAGCAAAATGCATACCTCAAATAAAATGTAAACTAAATCTAAATAAAATAATATAAAATAAAATATAATAAAAATAAATATTATAGCGTCCACATTTTAGAAATACTAAAACAAGAATCCTTTCTATTAATAGCATTGGGATTCATCATCATCATCATTATCAACCATTATCAATCCACTGCAGGATGAAGGTCTCTCCAAGTTTAATCCATCTTCTCCGATCTTTAGCTTCTCTTCTCCACATACACCCCTACACATTTTCTTATTTCATCCATCCATCTTACATGTGGTCTCCTTCTGGGTCTTTTACAATCTCTTGGAATCCAGTTTAAAATTTCAATTGTCCATCTATTATCATCTCTTCTAGCAATATGTCCAGCCCAACTCCACTTCAATCTTTTAATTTTTTCAATGAGGTCAGTAACACCTGTTTGTTCTCTTACCTATACATTGCGTTTTCGATCTCTTCTTGTTACTCCCAACATACATCTCTCCATACTTCTTTGAGTGGTCTGAAGTCTCTGTATTGATCTTCTATTAAGTGTCCAAGTCTCAGATCCATAAGTAAGAACTGGTAAAACACATTTGTTAAAAACCTTTCTTTTCAAACACATAGGCATATTTCCTTTTAATATCAAGTTATTTCTACCAAAAGCACTCCAACCAAGTTTAATTCTATGATTAATTTCCTCCATTATGTTTCCATCTGTATTAATAATCTGACCAAGGTATTTGTAACTCTTAACTTCTTCTGATTCATCATAATCAATCTTTATTTTCATATTTTGAGCAAATCGATTAAACATTACTTTAGTCTTTTTAACATTTATCTTTAGTCCTACTTTCCTACTTTCATCTTATAACTCCTGCAACATTTCCTGCAGCTCCGAAGCATTATTTGCAAAAACAACTACATCATCTGTGAAATCTAAATGACTTAAATAATCTCCATTTACTTTCACTCCTTTAGTTTCCCATTTTAATCCACAAAATACTTTTTGCAGCACTGCTGTAAAAAGTTTTGGAGATATGGAGTCACCTTATCTTACACCTTTCTCAATGTTGACTTTCCCAGTATCATTATGTAATCTAATTGTTGCTGTTGCATTTTTATAAATATTCTTTAAAATATGACAATATCCTGGATCTATACCTTGATGATCCAATGCTTTAATCACTGAAGAAATGTTTATAGAATCAAATGCCTTTTCATAATCTACAAATCCAAAACATAATGACAACTCATATTCATTTGTCCTTTCTATAACTTCTCTCAATACTTGAATATGATCTACTGTACTAAAACCACTTTTAAATCCAGCTTGTTCTCTTGGCTGGTGAAAATCCAAGGTTCTCTGTAGACGAGTTGTAATTATCTTGGTAAAAATTTTATATAAAACTGATAAAAGGCTGATAGGTCTGTAATTTCTAATATCTTCTTTATCACCTTTTTTAAATATTAATATTATTACTGCATTCTTCCAATCATCCGGTACATTTGGTATATAACTTTGCTAATATTTTTTCTGTTTCTTCACCTGCTTCTTTTAATATATCAATTATAATTCTATCATTACCTGGAGCCTTTCCTTTTTTCATACATTTAATTGCATTTCTCACTTCTTCATTTAAAATTCTGGGCAATTCGGAAGATTTAATAGATATAGGAGGTACTTGTTCTTTATTACTATATAATTCTTGATAAAAATCTTCTACCAATTTCATAATGTCATCCCTCTTTTTAGTAATAATTCCATCTTTTTTCCTTATTGCAGATATAAATTTCCTACCAATACCAAAATGTTGTTTTACATTCTTAAGACTTTTATTTTCTTCTACAGCTTTTCTTGCTAGTTCACAGTTATACTTTCTTATATCATTTTCAACTCTTTTCCGCACCATTTTACAAAATTCGAGATATTCAATTCTTTTTAATGCATCATTCTTGTATATCTTCATATTCCTTCTTTTCTTCATAAGTTCTCTAGTCTCAGTAGAAATTTTATTAGTCAATTGCTGCTTTTTTCTACCAGCTATCTTTGTTGCAGTTTTTAAAAGTGTATCAGTTATTTTCATATTAATTTCATTCAAATCTGAATCATGTTCAAAATCTACTAATACTTGAAACCGATTTGTAAGTTCTAATTTAAATTCATTAGAATGTTTCTGAAGATTAGGAATATCAACTGTAAATATAGTTTTTCTTAATAATTTTTGTCTCTCTAGTTTTACATTAACATGTATCTTACCCCTTACTAATCGATGATCACTTCCTGTGTTAAATTTATTAAGAACATTACAATCTTGAAATATGTATTTCCTGTTAGTCAAAATATAATCCAATTCTGCTGTACCTTCATTTGGATGCTTCCATGTCCATTTCCTTCTAACATTTTTCTCAAAAAAAGAATTCATAATATAAAGTTTTTCCTTTTCTGCAAACTCCACAAGTCTATGTCCTCTCTCATTTCTATTACCATAACCAAAATTACCTACAACACTTTCATCTTTCATTTGTTTACCAATTCTAGCATTAAAATCTCCCATAACAATTTTAAAATGTTGTTTACTCTGATCAAAAGCCTTTTGTACATCCATATAAAAATCTTCTACTACTTCATCACTGTGAGAACTTGTTGGGGCATAAACCTGAATTATCTGCATTTGATATCTGCTATTAAGTTGTATAACTAATCTTGCCACTCTGTCTGATACACCATCAATCTCCACAATATTGTTCTTCCACTTTTTATTTATAATGAATTCTACTCCACTTGTATTTCCAATATTTGTGCCTTTATAATAGAGCATATGTCCACTTTTTAAATCAATTGTCTCTTCATCTTTTCTTCTAACTTTACAAAGTCCAATAATATCCCATTTAATATAAGAGAGTTCTTCTTCTAATTCTTGCAATCTTCATTCACTTGACAGTGATCTGCAGTTGTAAGTACCTAAATAAAAAGTCGTCATCAAATGGCAGCCTCGGTCCGCCTCCAGAATATTCTTAGCACCCTCTGCCTTCAGCCACCAACCGCTGCCTTGGTTGGTGACTTTACAGCCTCCTGGGATTAAGGGCCATGCTTTATTTTTGTCTGTCATAATTGTATAATTGGGAAAAATCTTTATCATTTACACAAACATTCATTCTGCCTTATCAGGCACTGAGAAGAAAGACCATGGTGTTTCTTGATCTTAAACTCAGAGGTAAAAAGCCAATAAACTCACCACACTGGCTAATGCATGTTGGTGAGCAGCCCATCCATGTTCGTATACTATATGAATAAACATATAGTAATAACAGCTGCAACGACAAGAATGTATGGAGTGGACATTAGGAATTTGCCCTGCTCGGTTCTGCCTCCAAGAGGAATCAAAGGGTCTCCTTTCAGTTAATAGCAAACTCCTTTCTGCAGCCGCATTGGGATTACCAGCTATAAAACAAGCTTCTTTAATATTACGCTTTACGTCATTCTTCTCCATACACACTAATCTTGCCTCTACTGATTGACATAGATGTCCAGCCTTATTTTCATGTTTCAAGCATTTTACTTACTTTTCCTAGAATGTCATTTCCACTTTTTTTTATTTGTTAAAACAAAATCCTTTTTTAAAAACTACTTTTAAGTTAAACTTAGAATTAATTATCTTTTCATATTTTAGAAAAATATTTTGCGTTTAACACAAAATAGGTTTATAATTAATTACACTATGTCTTTATCTGAGAATTTATAATACATATATTTAATTTTCATTTATTAAAACTTTTGAATATAAATTTTGTTCATAATTTTTAACATTCAAACATGAAGTATATATACGTGTGCGCATATACACATAAATTCTAATATTCTGACAGATAAATGATGAATTCATGGTATTATTTCTGGGAACTTCTGTGCAATAAAAATATAATAGCTAAATAGCTGACATTTCAGTACAATAACAAGCACTTTTAATCAGAGTTTATTTTTTCTCAAATCATAAGAATGTATGTGGTTGAGATTTAAAATCATATTTTTTTTGTTGTTTTCTTCTCATTATAATATTTTTTGTACTATATTATTCCTACTCTCACAATATAAGATGTTAAAAAAAATCAATGGATGCCAGAAGGTTTGTGAATAAAATCCCCATGTAGTGCCTACTCATCCACTATACCCAAACTAGTTTCTGGCTGGTGGCCTTTGTCAGTGAGGAGCCTTGGATCTGAGAGCACTGCATCTAGGTCTTAGGAGCACCCCAGCAGCCATCTTTTATCTCTACTTAACTATAAAACTATGAGAATTAAATTGAAAGCACCATAATATTTTCAATCCAAGCTAATAATATTTTCAATCATGCCTAATGGGATAGAGGTAGCTATGATTATTAAAGAACCAAAGACACCAAAATGTATAGGTACTGAACAGTTCAGACCTATGTGGCTATATAAGCTGATGAGCTTGGATTGAAAATAATTATAGTTTTCAATTTAAGTCTCATAGTTTTGTATTTAAGTAGAGATAAAAGGTGGCTGCTGGAGGGCTGCATTAGATCCTAAGATCTAGCTGCAGTGCTCTCAGATCTAAGGCTCCTTACTGATGATCACAAACCAGAAACTAGTCTGGGGATATTGTATGAGTAGGCACTAGATGAGGATTTTATGCACAAGCCTTCTGGCATCCATTAATTACTCTAACTTGCACTGAGTGGCAATATGTATATCGAGTTTTGCCTGTTTTAATAACAGCTAAGAGCAAACATAAGAAATAGTGATCATGTGATGTTTATTGGCTTAAAACCAATCCTGCATAATGGGATAGTGGTGGCTATGGTTATTAAAGAACCAAAGACACCAAAATGTATAGGTACTGAACTATTCAGATCTATATGACTATATGAGCTGATGAGCTTGTATTGAAAATATTATAGGTTTTCAATTTAAGTCTCATAGTTTTGTAGTTAAGTAGAGATAAAAAGTGGCTGCTGGAGAGCTGCATTAGATCCTAAGATCTATATGCAGTGCTCTCAGATCCAAGGCTCTTCACTGATGAAGGCCACAAGCCAGAAACTAGCCTGGGGATATTGGATGAGTAGGCACTAGATGGGGGATTTTATGCACAAGCCTTCTGGCATCCATTGATTACTCTAGTTTGCACTGAGTGGCAATATGTATAGTGAGTTTTGCCTGTTTTATTAATAGTTCAAGAGAAAGCATAAGAAATAATGACCATATGATATTTATTGGCTTAAAATATAAAATGTTATAAACTAAACTGCTGAAGATATAAACTCCATCTAATTAATCTCATTATTGAGTTAGTTTCTGTTTAAAAATTATAAACTACAGTGATCTGTTAAAACTACAATCTCAGACCCTTATAAAAATGCCTTAATTTTTTTAATCCCCAAACTACAGCTAACACTTTTTTTTCAGTTGTGGTATAATTTACCTCAGCCCATTTCAGATGCCTTCTCAAAAAATACAATACTTTAGGCTCATTCTGATTATCAACTGATAGAATACACCTAAACTAAACCTGTATCTGTAAGTTTGAAGAAAAAAACTTTTTATTAAAATCAGAGTTATGTCAGCATGATTTTGTTCAAAAAAGAAAGCTTTAATTTTGTTGAATTCTAAAGTATGTTCACCACTTCCATCTTTCAGAATTTTTTAAAAGTAAAATAGACAAATAAACCTTGTCAGTGGTAAAATTTTGATAAAATTTATGATATTAATTGCATAGCTCTAACAATGACCTCAGTTGCTTCCATATTTTAGGCACAGAAAACTTCTGGATAGCTTCTATCTTTTCATGGTGATATTTAATTTCCTCTTCATTGACCAAATGATAAAGAAAAGTAATCCTTTTAACAGCTACAGTACATTTCTTCAAATTTATTTTTATATTATTGACTGAGCCTTCATATAAGAATAAATATCAATTACACTTTTCTTAAACCCTTTATCAATACTTTTATTTATATCAAACTAACAGTTTTGACTGTCCTGCAATCATCATCATAATTACAATATTCAAATATATAATTATACGATTAATACACTTATCCATATATTCATATACATAATTAAATACACAATGTAAACAAAAATAAATAATCATTTCCCATTTTATTATTTTACTCTTTAAATAATTCTATTAATATTTATTTATATCAATTTATTTTATAACACTTTATTTTATTTTTAAAAATATTATTTATAATAATTATAAAATTTAACATTTATACTACTATTTAATACATATTATTATCATTTTACTTGCATTATAAAATCAACTTCTAACCTTTTCTTATTTTTATTAAATATTTTCTATCAATTAACTTTTCTCACATTACAAATTATTTTTTTACATTACAATTATTTTTTTTACATTACAAAAATTATCTACCTCTTGACAATCCTATTTCCAAAATCCAAATGACTAAATTTCAAAATTTGTATTTCTTTAACTCTCCCTCTATTGTCATTTTCTTTAACTTTATTCTTTTAACCTTTTCAAATTTTAATAACTATTATTATTTAACCTTTTCAAATTTTAATAACTATTATTATTTGTTAGAATTTGAAAAAGATTAAAAGAATAAAGTTAAAGAAAATGACAATAGAGGGAGTATTATACAAGTATAATTTGAAAAAGGGTTATTATACATATGATTCTTTATAAATTTTCTGCTATTTCTGGCATTGCATATCAGAAAAATTTAAACTATTTGCAAAGTAGTGAAGTTCCTTAATTATTTTAACTCCATTGTCAAGACTTCTTTCACTTGTCTGGAAGTGAGTCAAAGATTTCTGCTACATCTTTGATAGTACATCAATCTGTAGTAATTTGTGTTTTACATGTTTAGCAATTTATGCCTGAAAATCCTGACTATTTGGTGTTCAGACAATAAGAATATGCCCACTATGTTTAATTTCCCTGTCTGACACTTAAAAAATTGAGTATATATGCCTTTGTGTACACTAAACTTTTCTTGAGAGACTTTTCAATTCTCTCATCAAAAGTTTGAAAAAATGATAAACTTATAATCCCCATAAGCTGGAGCTTAAAAAAATGAATTGCCACCAGTCTTTCACTGGGGCATACATGTGGTTGATAGTTATTGCATTTTTTTCAGTATCTGTTAAATCACATATAGCAAATAGCTTTTCTAAATTCTATAGGTATTCAGAAGGATTCTCTAAATATTCCCCTTCATACACCTTAATTTAAAATTTTTTTTAAATCATTGAATTTTTACTAAAACTGTCATATCCATTGTACTCTACAGCTATCATGTTATCATAATATCCTGCACTGAAAATCGCTAACTTCCTGCTTAATAGAATGATTGTCTAAGGAATACCTTAGTCTAAAAGACTGATTCTTCTACAGGTCTTTGATTATTTCTCACAAAACTAATATCCAGCTCTTTTATAACCTGCAATTCTTGAATGATTTTATGAACAATATCCAATATCTCCTCTATCGTCATATTTTCTAACAAATCTTGGTTACACTCTTTATTCTATTTTAAAATTACTAATTTGTTCCACTTGCTTAGCTTCTTTATCTGGTAATTTGTCTGATGTCTGATTAACATCCATTAAGTCTTACTGGACATGCATAACATTCTTTTTAAGAGAAAATGTACATTTTTTCACTTCACACCCTTTTACTCTTGTGAGTCTTGTAAAGATTCTATTAACTCTTGCTTTACAGCCTGCAGACCAATGTTAATATAAGATTGAATGCTATTATCAAGTTGAACCAATTGAACCTATGTACTCTATATATTTCTCCAATTCTATACTTAAATTAAGTTGTTTCTCATTTGCATGTTTGAATTTTGCATCCAATTCAATTTTAAATTGCTCCAATATATTATTTGATCTATTCTTTAAAATTTGTTGCCCATTTCAATCATGTTTTGACAACTTTTCATTTGTTTCACCTTACTTCTAAACTATTTAATGTATAATCAGAATCAGTTTGATATTTAGTTAGACAAGTTGTAATGCCACTAAACATCACATGATCACTATTTTTTATGCTAGCATATAACTGTTATTAAAACAGGTAAAACTCTCCATACAGTAGTGTCACTCAGTGTCAATCAAAGGAATCAATGAATGCCAGAAGGCTTGTGCATAAAATCCCTATCTAGTGCCTACTCATCAATATCCCCACATTAGTTTCTGGCTTGTGGCCTCTGTTTTAATCTGTAATGCTTTTTAATTTCTCATCTGAAATCTGTTTTGCCAATTGGCAACTTAATTCCATCTCAAATCATGGATTAAGAACTGACATAGTTTCAATTCTTTCTGTTCAACCTAAGCTCAATCTCTTCATTAAGATTATATATAAGTTTGTTCTCTTAATTCTACACTTCGACCTTCAAATACTCATGAAAAAGTTCAATTTTGCTTCTAAAGCTTCTTTCATTTCTCTTATCTCTTTATGAAATTTATTCTTAGTACTTTCAAACTTATTTTCTAAAGTCTCATTTCTTTTTGAAATTTATTCCTCTCTGAAAACATTTTATAATTAATGCCAAAGAAATTGATGATCTACATTGGATCCCATCAAAATCAGAAACTTGAGTGGACAACAAATTTTGGGTTCCTTCTAAATCATCTAAATTATTTATATTTTTTTAAAAATCTATAGCAACTAAATTTACAACGTTAATTTGAAAACTTTATTAAGTCATTTCCATAAATATCCAGGTACCAAACTTCAAACCTCCATCAACCAAAATATCCAAAACCATACAATAATAAATTTTAATGTATTAACTATTCCCAATGTTACAGATCACATAATGCATTACTTTTAAAATGATCTATCAATGCTTAAACCTTAACTACTATGCTTTAAACATTATACTTTAACTATAATTTTTAAATTATATCATCATCATCACCAAAAATATTTTGTGATTTTATTGATAATTGATGAGAAAATAATGAATATATTTATTATCGATAATTGACTAGAAAATAATACATCTATTACCATTTAACAAGCACATATCACTTTATTACAGATCACTTTAACATTTCTTGATTAAATGACTACAATAATATAAAATATTAAAAATGCATAAAAGTTATTTTGTTATGGCAGCTCAATCAGATCATGAAATAAATACAAGTACAAAACAACATGTTATTTCAATGAACTATATTAATTGACTGATACGAATACTACTAATCTATTGGGACACAATATAAGGACCAAAATTATAACCCTAAAATAGATGTGATTACCACCAAATGCCCAAAATGCAAAATTATATAACCTATAAAAGATAGAACAGATCAACTACCGGAAAAATAAATAACCTCAGCTAAATAAATGGTAACACAATGTCTAAGCTTAGTGGGATCTCATATATGATATATGCTATAATAAAAAAGTCATAAAGGTAAAAATATTAAGACTAAGCATTGTAAATATATTTACATTTATTACATTTTAAGAGGAGGAAAAATCTCAATTCACTATGGCAAAATATAAATGCTTTTAATATTGAAAGCATATACCAAAGAGTAGTTAAGTTATCATATGTTCTTTCTCATAATATATTATTTATACCCACCTTCAATATAATAACACATCTAACTTCCACTATTCTCACCATTTCAGTGCAATGACCTGATTCATAATTCAAAATTTTTGATAAAGATTAATAAAGTTTCTTAAGGTTTTTTTGCATTACTTTATTTTTCAGAATAATTTTATTCACTAAAACATTTTTTTTTGGTCATTAATTACAATAATAATATCTCAGGATTTTTTATTAGATATTTCTAATATTAATATTTTCACTCATTTATTTATTTATGATTATTAAACAATAAATAGCATCCTAGTGAAAATATGAAAAGACATACTCTTCTGCCTAAGATAATGTCTACCTAATTTACAATAACAATAAATTTTAAAAGAAAATATTTTAATTAACGTAAAATACATAGAAATTTAATTTAGAATAAAATAATAATCTAGGATAGTGATGGATAAGGGATTCTATGACCACTCAGGATATCATTTTAATGACTCATAACTTTTTCTTAAATTTTAAGATAATGATGAATAAGCAGATAATAATTTTATCACAAAAGCAGTCTAGTGATCATTTAAGAATTTAAAAAAAATGAATAAATATTTTATTCTTTAGAGCATTATTCACATCTATAAACCATTATAACAAAGTGATTATTATCTTTAAGTGCATGCATTCTAAACAAGTATAATCTAATATAGTTGTGTCATAATTTATTAAGATTTCTGGATAATTAACATGTATTTGAGATGATATTAAAATCAATACAAAAATTTAATAATAAAATATGACATTTATTTACACAACAAGAATAATTCAATAACAACACTTTCAAAAATCTACATTTAAAATAAGCTGTTTAAATGCAATGTCATATAATTTTACTGCATTGAAGAAATACAATTTTACAAGTTTTCAGTTTAATAATAAACAAATTTATGAATTAAATTGTAATTAACTATTTTAACTTATTTGACTGACATCGGCTTTCTGACAAGGGTATTATGATAATAAGTTATAGATACTTCCATATTTCTTCATTCTTTTTTATTTCATAAATAATTTCATATAAATAAAGATACAATAAATGACAAATAACCTCCAGGATGCATTTCATGCTAAACTAGCACTCATCAGTTGGGCCAGGTCATCATCTCTCTTATATATCTCTATTACGTGAGTATTTATTTAGAGCAAGTTGTCTCATTTTTATTTTCAAGCAATGCATTTTTTCTTATTTATATAAGCTTTTATTAACTTAAGCATTATTACAAGAAGTTCAACATTTTTGTATTCCAATGTTACTAATATTATCCCAACAATGAGTGCATCTTAATATCAATCATGTCTAACCAATCCAGTAATGATTCAATGCTTAAGAAGATGTCCATTATTTATTTAGGCCTATAATAATTTTAAAAATTTAAATAATAAGCTATCAGTTTTATATTGTGTTATGCAGGAAAAGCAAAACAGATCTACACACCAGAACCATCTCTGATCTACACTAAGAGTAGTCAAATGTGCATCTAAAAAGATGATACTCTTCACAAACAAATAACAAAATTGTGATAATAATGAAGTCATGTGACATATCACACATGGCTTCATACAAAATATGATACTTCCAAAAGGAAAAAATAAATAAGGAAATGAATCTAATGGTGTGAGGAACTCAAAAGAATATCTACATTTGAGGGTAAATAAATATGCTAAAACATTTGTCTTTTAATATATGGAACAAATAAAAATGAACCACCATAAAAATTAAGAATAATAGGGAATACCTCAAACAAAGCATTTGTATGAAATGTTTAAACATATATATATCACTCATGGAAAAATATCATTATAAGAATGACAATGCTACAATCTCTTTATAAAGTATATATACTAATAAAATAAGGTCACCAAGAGAGAGTATCAGCTACTATCTCTTGGAAAATACAATGCAATGTAAGCATAACCTTTAGGCGGTTAGAGCAGCCATATTGAATGTTTAAAAACTATGTTAAGCCACAAATTTTATCATAATATATGTTTGTATTGCTAAAAATGATATATCATTTTAAAGATCAAACACCAATGAATGTAATTAAGCTGAAAAATATAGTCATTGATATTTAAATTAATAAAAAAAATATTAAAAATTAATATTTCTAATAATTATTTTCATATTATTTTATAAATTCTAAATTATCATGCATATACCTTAAAATTATATTTTTGTTAATAGGTTAGTTGGATTTATCGTAAAATTTCTAAGAAATTAGTATATAACACTTACCTAAGATAATGCATCACTTGAAAACTTCATAGAATAAAGACCTTAATACCTTTCATTTTTCTCAGTAGCCCTGCAAAATGTATTTCCACATAAGGATTTGCAATGTATATGTCATCCCTAATAACCTCTTATAACAAGTAGTTAATATTGATCAATAATTAGTATAATTTGAATATTATAATAAAGAACTTCAATACAGTTTGTAGTATATTAAAAAGTACTACTAAAATAGTCACTATATACAAAATAAAATAAATAAGCTAAATGCATTATAGAGTTAAGCTTAAGATACATAAGTTAGTAGCTTATATATATATATATATATATATATATTAAGATACATAAGTTAGTAGCTTATATATATATATATATATATATACTGTCAAATCTTTACTTTTAGCATTTGCATATTTTTATTATTATTAAAATGCAGACAAAATATTATAGCCAAATCTAAATCAGGTCATAATATTTGCAAAATATGTTTATCTTATATCACCTAATTCAATTACTGGACCTCTCACACACATCATATCAAAAAATGTAGATAATTCACGATATAAATGTAAACAATCATGAGCTTTTTTAATGTTAGTTTCAATAATTTGTTCATATATTTTATGTAATATATAATTGGTGTAAGTTTATGTACTGTCAAAATCGTTACTTTTCGCATTTGCATACTTTTATTATTATTAAAATGGAGACAAGAGATTATAGAAAAATCTAAATTGGGTCATAATATTTGCAAAATATGTTTATCTTTGTCTCATATCATCTAATACAAATACTGGACCCAAGCTCATATATAGCAAAAAATGCAGATAATCATGATCTATTTTTTTTATGTTAGTTTCAATAATAATTTTTTCATATATTTTTATCAAATATATATAAAAAAATAATAATTAAAAAATATACAAAAATAAATACTTACCATTAGTCTCCCCATAACATTGTCTTCAAAATTCATTGGAAAAAATTAAAACTTTTTACCGATGTATTTTTCATAGTGAAATCTTTTCGAGTAACTATCAAAAAGATGAGAGAAAGACAAAAAAATTCAATTTACTTCATCACAAAAATTATCACATTTTTTTTATTTTTTATTGTAGAAAAATAAAACTTACCTTTTTGGAAAATAGAAGAAAAGATGGAAACAATAGTGTAAAAATCACATGCGTAGACTGCATAGATTTCCATTAATATTACATTCAAAATGAATGTTTACATTTTGAAAATGCTTACCCACATTATGCATGCATAAGAATGCTACAATCTCATAACAAATATCATAATTATTAACTGATGTACAAAACCAATAACAAAGTTACTTTTAAAATGTGACCTAATAATGTATGGCCTGAAATAAACAGTAAAATAGGAATATACAACATCCTCATTGGTTTTGCATAAACATCTTTCAGATAGATAAATTACTCACAATAAATAACAAAGCAATAAATTCAATAAAATAGTAAATATTCTAAACTTCTGGATTTGAACTAATGTACAAAATATGTCAGATGAGAATGTATATTTTAATTGAATAAAATACATAATAAAATTACAAAAAGAAAAAATTATCATTTAACATTATATCCAGTTTATCAAAATTTCAATTATTAAAGTCCTTAATTCTGGAGATTTCATCAGTTACCAGAATATAGTTCTGAAATATGAAATTTTATATTTCTTAAAAATACAGTAAAATTAAAATATTTGATGCACAATATTTAGAACTACTTTTATATAAGAGATTTCCTTAAAACCCAAACATATTAATGGCCATTCAGTTTCATGAAAATATTTTTTAAACAAGTAAGGCACTAACAATTTATGTTAGAGCATTACATTAACCTTTTATTTTTTCATTCCAGAAAACTACAACTTAATATCGAGGTCTAGAAGCAAGTTTTATTAGTGGGAAAAAGCAAGGTTTAAATTCATATTGTAGCAGTATTAATAATTATGAAGTATAGGTACTGTTTGATGCATTGTACTGTGCCAGTAGATAGTGCTTCAGCACCCATCAAAAGGCATGCAATCAATAAATTTCTTTCAAAGAAATCACTTAAAATACATACATTTTAAAAAAGTACATACACATGCAGAAATCAGTAAAATACAAGGGGGGGTTGTATTCTATGTATTTCACTGATTTCTGTGATTTTTTAATTTGTATTTTATTTATTTTTTAGCCATTTCAATTTAGCATGGGGGGGATTTTTTTATATTTTACCGATTTCTGTGATTTGTTAATTTGCATTTTACTTATTTTTGAGCCATTTCAATTCATTGCTTGGGAAGGTTTGTATTTTATGTGTTTTACTGATTTCTGCATGCACACATGCATGTACTTTTTTAAAATTTATGTATTTTGAGCAATTTCTTCTAAAGAAATTTATTGATTGTGTGCTTCTTGATGGGCACTGAAGCACCATCTATTGCCACAATATGTCATACCAAACAGTACCAAAGTATATAATAAGGTATGTTTAATTGAAAGTTAATTGTACATAACTTATACTTCATTAAAAATATTTCATATTCCTCTTATAACATGAATATATCTTTTTCCATTATTTTGTCCAGATGTATTTAAATAATTATAATAAAGGAATTTTAAGTGATAAGTTTATGATAAAGGTATGATTATTTTTTTAAACATGAATATGGACAACTTTTCCAATGAAATTGTAAATTAATAAATCTTTATTTTATGTACTTGATGTATATTTTCTCTTATCAAGTTTGCATAAACATAAATTAAAATATATGTGGGTGACTATCATTGATTTGAGCAGCAATAATAAAAAATAATTATGATAAGTAATTAAAATGTCATTTTAACATTAATACAAAGATTCTTCTATCTAGGATCAAAGCAGTCCATTCATTGAAAGAAAAATAAATTTATCCCAGAGAAAAACATCACTTAACTTAATATTGAAATAATATATTTCAAAAAACATTACTTAAGACAAATCATTTTAAAGTCTTTGAATAAATCTTGTACTCTTCAACATTCTTTTAAATATTAAAGTATAGCATTGAAAAATATTAAAGAACTGTTATAATATTACAAACAAGTCTTTAACAGCCTTATCCTTAAAATATAAGAAATACTAAATTTAAAATAAAGTTTATTGAAAATCACAAAAAGTTCTTATCATGTGATGCAAGCTATATATAAATCCCACAGCATGTTAATATTGAATAAATAAAATTTAACAATTGCAAAGAAATAATTGTTTAAATTTTTTATTTTATTTTATTTTTAAAACTGTTGGCTATGGAATTCCCATTAGACATTAGGTAATAGTTTTAGTATCTGAATTGGAACTTGTTAAAGACACATATTACTGAGTAAAAATAAAATTGTTTAAAAATAATTAAACTTATGATCAATTCTGCAATTAATTAGAAAAGGAATATGAGAGTTTTTTACCTTTCTATGTGTGCTCTTTCCCTGTGTGAGTGCATACTTTTCCAGTGTGCATATATTTATACCTCCAATCATGTGATTGATTTGATTGATTGAAAATTAACATTTTTTAATCATCACCACTTGACTTATTATAATAAAGTTTAAAAATTAATTTGGTATCTGGTAAATCAAGTTAAAAATAAACTCATTAGCATCAGTCTAGATTGTAATTAAAATGCATCAGTCTAGATTGTAAGTAAAAATGTAACATCTTAAAAATAATTATTTATGAAATTAAAATTAATACATAAAAATAAAATATTACCATTTAAATTATATTGTTTTAAACATAATATCACATTACAGTTTATAACAATTCTATACTATATTAAATCAGAATAATTAGCATTATGCTAATACACGTACTTTGTGGATCTTAACAATAAATGAATACTCTCATTTTTCAAATCCAAGATAAAGTCTTTGTGAAAGAATAGAATGAAATCCACCTATTCTTTCAACTCAAATGCTTAAGTATTGGCAAATTTTAAGTATCTGAAAATGAAAGTGTGACAATATTAAACAATCACTTTAAATTACTTTCACTATGTCTAAATGAATGACACCTGTGAAATTTACTAGAATTTACAATACATCATTCTTAAATGAAATTAAACATATGTAAATAATATATTTATTTTATATAGTGTGATGTTTTAAATTGTAATAATAATTAGCATTAAGCTAATGCACATGCACTTTGTGGATCTTAACAATAAATGAATACTCTCATTTTTCAAATCCAAGATAAAGTAAAGTCTAGTAAATTTCACAGGCATCATTCATTCATAGTAAAAGTAATTTAAAGTGATTGTTTAATATCTTCACACTCTCATTTTCAGATACTTAAGATTTTCCCATACTTAAGTGTTTGGGTTGAAAGAATAGGTGGATTCATTCTATTCTTTCACCAAGGCTTTATCTTGGATTTGAAAAATGAGAATATTCATTTATTGTTAAGATCCACAAAGTGCATGTGCATTAGCTTAATGCTAATTATTATTACAATTTAAAACATCACGCTATATAAAATAAATATATATTAAGTTAGAAGTTCATCAGAATACCTTTATTATTTTAATTAAAATACTTAACAATGATATTTAAATATAACATATATATGTGCTTTGCACACAGATAATGAAGTTTGTAAAATCAAATAATACTCTGAAATTTAATGAGCTGGGCATTTTCAGAAGGCTTTCATAATCATAGCTACTAAAGTGTTGAGAACTATACAAATGTAGTATGCAAATATATGCAAATTAATGCAAAGTGATTAAAAAGACCATTTTCAAGAGAGGGAAAACCATACCACCATGTCTATTGATTGATGTATGATCACTTGCTGTATAGCATGTTTCCTTTATCTTACATTTGGTGCCATTTCTTTCAGAACAGATACTTAGCTCATTAAATTACAGAGTATTATTTGCTTTTACAAACTTCATTAAGTGTGTGCAGATTATAATTGAGCATTTCACAATCTATTTTTGCTATTACCTTTTCATTAACATTTTCTGTTTATCCTGGCTTATTCACAGTATTCTTTATATCCCCTATTTCTTTATTTAATTTCTGACACATCTTATCCATCTCTAATAACTTTAATTGTAACTCACTGTTAAAATTATCCATAATTAAACTAGATTGGGATCCTGATCAATTTGACTTATATGACTCTAACTGATTGCTGATCTCACTTAATTTTAATTCTATTCTACTTGACTTACTTTCAAAACTTTGATTCAACTGCCTAAAGTGCTGTTTAATATTATTAATGGTTTTTATTCTCTTTTGTTCAAATTTTTCATCTAATTTATTATAAAAGCTGTCATCAAACTGGGTTTTAAATTCTTCTATTTCATTTTCGAATCTATTTGATGGTGATTGTGCTCTACCTTCTAATTTCTCTTTTAGATTTTCAACTTCTTTAGTCACTTGAATTAACTTAACTTCTATTTCATGAGTAATCTCAAACTGAGTTAGCTCCTGGTTTTCAAACTTACTAATCAAATCCCTAATTCGAATTTGACATTCCTTGGTACCACTACATATTTCCACTGTTATACATTTAAACTCACTTTTAAGATTACAAAATTCATTGTTAACACTTCCCAATTCTTCTTCTTTAAATTTAAATTAATCATGTATTTCTTTCCATAATCCCACTTATTCACTCTGAAAATATTTTATCTCCTTAAACTCACCAATTAAAATAATATACTAACTTTGACAAACCTGGCTTACAGTTTGTATCATTTCCTCAGATTTCTGAGAGATTATCTTAATATTATCCAATTGACTTAGAAATGCTTTCTCAGTCCTTCATACATATTCATCTAATCTATGAAACTCTTTCTGAGATTTCTCTTCAAATTTTTTAAAATTCTCACTTATTTTCTAAAATTCTTTCTGAGATTTCTTATTAGATCCTTCTAAATTCTTATTTAATTTTATATATATTTCATCAGGACTCTTAAAATTCTCATCTATTTTTTTAAAACTTCTCTGGGATTCTTCCTCAGATTTCTTCAAGCTCATTTTAATTTCATTAAACAGATCCTAAGATTTTTTTAAATTTGCTCTTATCTCTTCCTGAAATCTCTCCTCTGACTTTTCAGAACTTATTTTTGTTTCCTCCAACTGACTTCGAAAATCTAATTTCATTTCTCTTATTTCTTACATCTGACTCTGCAAATTTTCTTTTAATATTTTAAAATTTAAATTCATTTCTTGCATCTGATTCTGAGAGTTTTCTTTTAATCTTTTCATATGAGTGAGAATTTTCTTTCATTTCTTCTAATATTTGCATCATCATTACTAAATAACTCAATGCATCTTCATATATATCCTTTTCTATTTTGGGTTTTTCTATACTTTTCATACCTTTTTTGAATCAGTATCAAGATTCTGAGTTTGGGTATCAGGTGACTGAAATTCTTGGGATCTGACCAAATCTTCAAATATATTAATATCTTTCATTCTAATACTAAGAATAAATTATTCTTAAAGTTTTTTCTTTTGTATTTAACAATACTACTAATAATAAGGCATCCTGCTTCTATATCTCCTCCAATCAGAACAATCCAAAACTATAACATCAATGCTCTAATATCTAACATATCAATCTAAAATAATAATTATGGTATAGTTTTTCTATACCGATCTTGGTCCACAGAAATATTTTAAAATGAGTGATTAATTATATAGATGTAAATTTGGTAATCAGATAATATATATCCTAATAAATAAATAATAAAATAAAATATTTTAAGGGATTGTTTATAGACTGCAATATTATACAAATAATATAATCAATTTTTAAAGTGGCAAAGAGGTCAAATCATACAGTAAGAAGCATTCAAATAATTGCTTACAGTCTAATAAAATAATCTATTATTAAAAAAACATCTTTTATTTAATAACCTATTACTGAGTCAATAACTTTTAGATATATTTATAATATTAATGCACATAACAAGCATGAATTAATGGTGACAATAAAGAATAATTACTAACATAATTATTCTGGCAAGTTATGCTGTGAGCACCAAAACATTATAAAATTTTAACAAAGTGTAAATAACAGCAAAATGACTCCAATTGAAGCCAATCAAAACCTATCAAGTCTTGTCAAAGTCCATTGAGGCCCCTATCAAAATTTATTGAGGCATCTATAGTTGGGCATCCATTTCTAGTCAAATAAAAAAGAGGGAACTGAACTTGAGTGGCCAATTTTAACCTATAAAGAGAGGGGAGACTAATAATATTATATATGGATTAATAATATTGAAGCAATCGGATCTGAGTTTGATCCTAGCTTCATGTTATTTAGTCATAAATTCATTTCAAACCCTAATACTAACCTTAAATTTCCGATGCAATGGGGCTTTATACGTTCAATCCACGCTAATTTCCATAATGAATAACTTATTTCAAATGCGTAGTAAAATTAATTAGTTTAGTTTAAAATTGATCAATTCTCTAAATAAATTTATGATAAAATATTCATGAATTTATATATATTAAATTGCGTGGATTGTGCGTATATATATTTGTAAATATTAAATATATATAATTGTTCGAAAGTTTCATTGCGTCGGGAATACTTTTTTTTTTCACCTTTAAATAATTTGTAAAGTTTCGTTGATTAAAAGCTACATTCCTTCGATAAGCTTTAAAATTCTTAAAAACAATAGTAAAGTTTTATGAATTGGAAAAAAATAAGGATTCATTTTTCTAATTAAATCATTTTCAGATTTTAAGAATTCATTTTCAATTAGAGAAGGAATTCAAGCTAATTAGTTTGAAAGTCTTATCGAAGGAATGTATTTGAAAACAACTAATTATAAAAAAACACATTGATAATAAAATGAGCGCTAGCCGGAAGGCATCGGGACAGTATATATAGCCCTGAAAAGTCAGGAGAGGAAAGGCTAGCTTTGTTGTAGAGTAGTGCAGTGAACTCTGTGCGTATAAAAATTGTATTTCATCATGATAGAGGGCTAGAACATCGGGGATCTGGCTACAGTTCCTAAAGTCCCGAGAAATCTTCAATGGAGCTGCTGAACCTTTTTCCGGACTGATCATTCTGCTAAAATTATGAAAGCTACTAAAATACTGTTCCAGTAGTCAACCAATGATGCCTACATTTTCAACAACTTGGAGGAGTAACTTAAGGACAAGCACGGAAGGGTAATATATTTCTAAATGAACGTTAAACTTTCTGGCCAGTTCGAACTTTATTTTACTCTCCTCCTATTTAAGAGCTCTTTATTCTTCAATGTAAAAATATTTATAAAATGCTACTGTAAATCTATAGCGTAATTCTTTCAATCTCTAGTCTTTAAACTTTTTCTTTTCTTACCTGGCGGTTCATTTAATATATATATATTTGTATGCTTTATTAATGTCGTTTATTTAAAATTATATGCCAATAATCTTTCAACTCGATGAGCTCCTTTGTTCCATTTGCCTCACGCAAATAATATAATATAAATTTTAAATAGTTATTCTCGCCCATTAGAACTAAATTTATAAGTTCTATTAATCATCGAGTCGAAAGAAAATATTACATGTTTACTATTTTTATAATTGGCTAATAATAAATTATTAGCTCCGTTTTTCACCTATGTCCCCAGCTCCTAAGTTACAAGTGTTTATATACTCACAAAATGTTAAAATGTCATTTTCTCGTTCCACTAATATTTATTAATTCAAATATAATGTTAAATGTTTTTATTGCAAAAAGGGCCGATAAAGGGTTAAATAGATTTTAATTCAACTTTTGTTATTTTGTATTAAGATTCAGGAAGAGCACGATATTAGGGCATAATTAAGATAGTTCCCAAATACTTTCAAATAAATTTTCTTAAAAGCCTGTTTGACTTTAATTAATTGGTCAAGTCATCATGTAGCGCATTCTACATGGGTTTTATTTTTCAACGATGACTATCAAGTCATCATCTTCGAATGTTGCTGGCGTAGGGCAATCTTCCACTCCGTTAGGCTGTTCGGTGATCATATTCTCTTATTTAAATTTCTCGAGGAAGAATGTACTTCCTTTCCCTGCATAGTAGTCAAAGGGCGTAAGAGTTGTTAAATGCAAGCCGCCATAGGACTTCAATCATCGACTAGCAATCGTCTTTCAATTTTACTCTCTGCCTCGTAATTCGTCAGTACCGTTGCATCTTTGTTCCGGTAAAACCCGCTCCATGCTCGTAATTCGTGATGAAGTGATTTAAGTTAAAGTCGAACAAATTCTCAAATATATTTAGTTTAAATCAGTTTTCAAATCAAGACTTAAGTTATGCCCTAAAATACGTTTTTGCTCTTCATGAATAGATTTCCGAATGTGAAATATAAATCTCACATTCCACCGTAATAAAATTAGAGCAATCATTTCCGTTCTAAATGAGTACCTTTATCTGCCTTTATATTTCTCGTTGGGGGCATAGACATAGAATTCCATGTTGTGTAATACTTGTTGGCATATGATAAGGACCATATTTGTAAATTCTCTTAAAGACTAGAGGTAATTAATGCAATCTATATTTTTATTGAAACAAACAATTTATTATTATTAAATATTTTCTAACATACTTGGTTTCTAAGTCATCATTCTTTTTATAATTATTTAAATGTTAATACTCACTGTCTGTGTTGGCAACCCAAACATACATATGATTCGATTTAAAAGTAGTCAAAGTTAAATAATTATTAGATATTCGTGTCAGTGCAAGGGTCTCTAGTCCTCACCAACCGTTGAGCTAGTTTCTTGGCGCATAGCACTGTGCCGTTGATGACTACTATCTGAGCTGTTGAGTTGGGTTTGAATTCAGTTTTGGTTCACCTGAGTTTGAATCCGACTTGACTTGTGGTGGTGGTGGTGGTTTTTTCGACCGGTACAATATATTTGTCTAAGCTCAGTGGTCAGTTAGTTATTTTTCATCTTTTATTACAGAGACATGCATTAAAGTAAAAGGTAATTCAAAAGCAATAGTAAAATGCATAACTATAAAGTAAATAAATAAACTAGGAAGGGGAAAACTTTCACTCATTTCTATGCAACACTTTTAAAACATACATTTCCCTCCATCAAAATAGATTCTCTGAGCAATAAATATTCTACACCTAAAATAACATCTTCTAATGGAATCTTTGTCTTTTTTTAATATATTATATAGCAAATATTTATCACCAAACAATTATTTATTGGCATGGTCTGACCTATTCTACTCTTGTAGAGTAAAATGTAATATACCTTTCTAATGGTATAAGAAACAATAATGAATTTCTTAATAAAATAATAAATAATGGTCTCTGGTTCTTCTTGTTAACTTTAGAAAATATACTATTGTATTGCGTTGCTAAATAAATGCCTGGCATCCTAGTAGATCATCATCATAATAATAATAATAATATCTTTTTTAAAAATATCACCTTTTCTTTTTTAAATTCATCAAAAATTCTTATTTTAATTTTTTAACTTTTTCATTTCTGAGTTAATCGAATATTTATTTTTAAATGTTTAATGACTAAAAATTAAATATCTTGGCAATTGAAACTAAAAAACCAAAAATACACATGTGCACACAAATTCCTTTTACACACACATGTACACAGGAAATTACATTTTTCTAAATTAAATCTATCTTAATAATTAACTTATATTTCTTTAAACAATTTAATATTATTTAAACAAATCAATTAACTTTAATTACAGATATATATTTTTTAAAACTTATCAAATAACAGAACTTAACCAGATTATTAATTACTATAAAAGCAATTAAATAATTGTATTTTAATACTTATAAACTATCTGTCAATATTTTTTAAACTTTAACTATAAAATTATGTTTAGTTTTTACTCTTTCTAAAAGTATACATAAATTAAAGATTAACTTTTAACCTAAAGCATACATTTTTGTAACAATTTCTAATTTTTTAGATGTCATTTATTTTATACTTATAATGAACTAAATAGAGTCAAATATTAATACATGAAAGTTAGATAACACAATTTAAACAACCAATGTTATCATCTTCATTTATATCTTTATTGATTAGTTTTTTTTAGAATAGAATAGTCTAAATTCATAAGCTAATGCACTCAATAAAGACAATGTGCAATCGCACAGGATCACAATATTAATGATTATCTAGCCTTGAACATATTAGCATTATTATCTAAGCAATATATAGTTCAAATACAGTTTGAGAGTTATAATTGGAATTTGAAAATTCTAATTGATTAATTGTTAGTCTGTTTTTAGAGCAGTTTATCTCATTAATGAGGTTTATTTAAACTTTCCTGAAGTTGTGTTACAAACTTCTTTAAATTAATAGTTTCATTCTTTATAATGGTATAAATAAATACATCAACTGTGGCATCAAAAATGCATTCTAACATGCAAAAATGTGTAAGTTAATAATGACGAGATGGTTTACTTACATTACAAATGCCACTTCTTCACCAGTTGTAATGATCTTTCAGCATGTAGTCATTGTGCCATCTTAAAATAAAAGTGACATAATTAATAGATGCAAGAAACCCAATGCAAAATTCATCATTGACAGATTTTGCATTAATTTTAAGTAAAATAGAGGCCTAAATAAAATTTTGAGATCAAGACACTATAGCAATTGATAACAATACTAATTTTATTATACATAATATACAATATAAATACTACAATCAAAATATCAAAGAAATAATAGTAAATTAATATTTATACACTATTTTTTTATTTGTAATAAAGAAAATTTGCTATCTTAAAATGATATTTTCATTAAGTTAAAACATAAACTTAGGTAGTATTATACAATATTATTTCAAACTTTTTATTATAGTTTATTATTATACAATTACAATAATGGTGCATATTTGTTTTCTAATTATGATTAAAATTATTTTTCATTTAGAAATTAAAATCATAAAGTGGAGTATATATATATATATCAAGCATTAACAATACATAAATATGATATATATATATATATATATATATATATATCAAGCATTAACAATACATAAATATCTATCAAGCATTAACAATACATAAATCTCACCACCTATAGTAAAAATATAAAAATATACATTTTGTCTGCTTCAAATAAACATGCTATATGCTATAATGGTTGGGGAAGAGTTGAGTCTTTCTGTATCTGCCGTACCAGGCGTCACCAAGCTATTTGAACCTGGAAAATTTATATAGCAGGCAGATACAAAAGTTAAAGATCCAACATTTAATTTATTGACCATTAGCCCTTACCACTAGCTCAAGGAGTAGCAGAGGTTTAAAACATATTTATTAAACTATACTTTTAATAAAGATTAAAAAAACTAGATCATTGCCAGTACTAATAACACAAAAGATTTTATTCACATATATATAGGTGACAACAAACAAACTTGAATAATAATAATAATAATAATAATAATAATAATAATAATAATAATAATTATAATAATAATAATAATAATAATAATAATAATAATTATTATTATTATTATTATTATTATTATTTAAACTTTAAATTTTTATCTTAGAATGTTGAGCATAGATAGGCCACCTAGATGACACACTTAAAAGATTTTCAAAACATTTGACTCCAGGCTAAATGTCTGCAGCCACACTAACACTCACTTCCTGATATATATCCATGACCAATGCAATGTGAACATGTTAGCATAAAACTGTGCTGACAAGAATGTGCATCTGACAGCGTGATATTATTTGAAGAACATGACCTTTGTCTAGTACAGGAATGTGTGTCTGTTTGGTGAAGGATTCATGCATATAAAACAATACAGAGAAAACAGTATGTATAGATGGGAGAGTGGTCTATCTTGCCAACTTATAGTCTCTATCCATAGCACTGAAAGGGGTCAATGTCATGTGAAGTACTCCATGTCCATTTCAATGCCATGACTACATTTTTGGGGTCATGCATTCAGTTGGCACGTTGCCCTGTATGCTAACACACTTCACATTACATTGATATAAACATCTATATATTCCTCCACCAGCATTGACACAACTATGAAACAAATAGTCCGAAATCAAAACCCCTTTACACTAACATATACTTAAATGAGTCTAGGTAGCCTTCTACACCCAACTTATATTTAAGTCAATTTACTAATTTAATTCTTTAAAAATATATTTAGTTTAGGATTTTTAACTTATTTTAAAGTCACACATTGTATTCAACTTATTTTTATCACAAATAATATATTTGACCTATTTTTAAAATCTAATAATGCACAAATAATGATATGTGTTTGATTTTATGTTTGCAATCACAAACTCCTGCCCTATTACAAAGAGATCTTATACTAAGCATAAATAAAAAAATATATAAAACATATTTTAAAAAGATTATGTTTAAACTTTAGATAAGATTTTTAAAACTGCCAAGTTTATAAAAAAATAAAGTTTAGGTTTCATCAGGAGAGAAAGTCTATAGTTCATATTTAAAGAAAAATAAAGTTGGAAGATTTTAAATTAAAGAGAGTTTATATTTCATTTTTTATCATTTATAATTTATACTTTCATTTATCCAGGCTCATTCCTTCACGACGAAGATCTGAGTTTACGCAAAGGCCATTTCTTGCAGATGATGATGATTTATGATGATTTCTGAAGACAGTACCAGTGGTTCAATCCTGGGATCCGTGGAGATGAAAGCTGCCTTCGGCCAGCCTGTCCGAGGGTAGCGCGATTAAACAGATTACATTTTTGGTAACAGCGACAGTAACTATTTTTACTTTTCTGCAATGACAAACGAATTCAAAATTCTAATCTTCTAATTAATTATTTCTTTTGAATTTTCCTTTTATAGTCCTGAGGCGTCTTTCTTATCTAGGAATGCGCGGATCCATCTGGCATATTTCATATATGTATTTCATTGGTTCATTGGTTTTGTGGCTAAGTATATTTTTCCTCTGTGGTCTGTGTATATCTCTTGGGCAGGAAAACAATTCTTTTGTTTCTATCTCTCGACTCTTATCTATTTCGTAGTAATCTTTTTAATGGTCATTTTGCCCTAAGGAGCTGTTTGTAATTTTATTTTTTGTTAAAAACCGTCTTGGTTACTTTTAAGATTAAAAGGTTTTTATTATATTTATTTAAAGATTAGAATCTTTGCTTCGATTCTATAATTTTTTAAGCTTATTTTATTTCAATATTTAAATTACATTTATTAATAAATTAATAACTCATTATTTGTGCATTTTGAACGTCTGTGCTTTTAATTCATTATTAGATATCTACAAAAAAAATTTAAGTTCTAAAATTTAAATGTAACGTATATATATCCCGTTACAATGCATAGCAAAAATTAACATTTATAGTATATCAATCATTAATTAATAGACATTTTAAATTAAAACTTGTTAAGTAAAAAGTATAATTACTGTATATTTTTATATAGAATATTTCGAGAAATTATATTTTTTTATAAAATAAACATAAAATACTATTATCATTTTTTATTGATTTAATCTGAATGGTGTGATATTGAATAATAACTGTATCAATTGTTTAAATTGCTATCCTTACATATTTTTTTCAGGTCCTTATTTAATTTATGTTGAAGCTTGTAGCATAATAATTGAATGAAACTATTTATTATATTAGCCATTAGTTTTGAATATCTGATTTGCTTTTGAACAATATTTTTTCTTTTTTTTAACTTCCTAGTAAAATATAACACATTAACTAATTTGAAAGAGAGATATCCATTAATAACATTTCCTTGTTAACACATTAACCTTATCAACTCATTCCTTGAAAAAATATAATTGCAAATGAGAGGTAGACCTCTCTCACACTCATTATCATACCAATATATATTTTTGAATTCTGGGCTATTGAAATATATAATTAATCCACAGTTTATTTATTTGTTTATCTATTATTAAACATGCACATGCATCATGTATTGGACAGGGTGTTTACTCATTGTCAAAGCAAATCATAATAGTTTATTAATCATATTTTATATGTTCTTAAATGATAATAATAATTTTTTTTTGTATTTTCTTTTTATAAAATTTAAAGATAGTTTATTTAGCTGTGATTTTCAGTTCAGTGTCCATTTATGCACTTTTTTTATTAGCAAATCAAGCTATTTATTAGAAACCATTTAATCATTTCAAAAAACTGTTATTGATTTTCTGATGTTGTATATAGTGTTCATTTAAATAATCTCATTACAAAAATGAAAATATAAAGCATAATATTTTATATATTGTAATAATAAATATTGACAACCAAGAGTAGCATAGTACTTCTTCTTTTTTCATATGTCAAATGTGTTGATCGGGAAGCAAACTCAGACCAGCTGCATGGAAGGCAGTTATGCTAACCACTAGGCCACCAATGCTTGATCACAGTACTTCTTTTGATTATTTCTTATAATCAATAACTAATGAAATACTAATAATTTGTGTACTAAATTGTTTAAAAATTGATGTGTGGAAATTTTATTTAATTATTCATTTATCTATTATTAAACCTTCACACACATCATGTATAGACCAGATTGCTTGACCATAGTCAATGCACATGATAATACTTTATTACTCATGTTTTATATGTTTTTTAAATAATAATAATAATATAAATTTTGTTTTGTCTTTTTTAATATTTTTACTTTTAGACTTTAAATGATTTTCTTTGTTACACTTCCCTTTATTCCAATAAAAAAATATATACTACTTTTTTTCCAATATTTTCTTTTATCTACATGATATATGGTTAGATTATATATTATTTTATCAGTTATAAAAGATTTAAATAAATTTAACTCTACAAATAAAGATTAACATCAATAGTAAAACATTTATATTTTCTAATAAAAAACTATAACATTCATTTTTATATTTTAGATGAAGAATAACTCTAAGATATAGCATCTAGGAAAATTCTTTTTATGTAATTCTTACACAACTTATTAACTAATTCTAAAATATGAGCATTGTACACTTTTAGATACTAATCCTATTTAAAAAATTATTTATTTGAAACATACTCATGTTTTCAGAGAGTTTGACATGTGTATATGTTTTAAAATTGATTGTCCTTAACAAACAATTAAAAAAATATTATTTATTTAGGTAAAAAAGTTTTACGGTTCTGAAATTGAAAATACTTTCAATTCTTTTATTGTTCTCTACTAGAAAAGTATTTTTCTACATTCAAAAATAATTTTATACAGTCTCTCTTTGGAACTCACTAACAAGAACTTGAATGGTTTTTCTGATTGTATTGCAAATTTATACATGAGGATTTTAGGTAACGTTATACTACAAGATTAGGTTGGTCTTCTTTTTTGGCATCTCTTCTGACATAAAAGTTTATTTTTTTGTCTGGCTAAATTACCATTTTCATTTTGACTTACATTACTTGTTGGATTTGCAGAATATGATTTATTTTTAAAATTATCTTGGTTCCTAGAAGAAAATGAACAATACTTTAGGACATTTAGTACTATGAATAATTTATTAAATTTTGTTTTTTGGCATGGTCATGACACAAATTACCAATGTCAATAATAATTAAAATGTGTAAAATTTCCTCAATATGGGACCAATTAGGAGCTATTAATATTTTTCTATACATTCTTAGGAAAATTGTGATGGTTAATCATAATAATCTGGGCTTCTGACAAATGAAATTTCATCAAAGATTGAAGTTTGATATGTCTGTGAAAAGAAAGATAAATTTGCGTTTGATCCCATCTATGTCATTCCTGCAAGACATGATATTAAAAACCATCTTGTCATTTTTCACTCCAAAATGTTCTAAATAAAGAGGCTTTTATTTATAAAATGTATTAGAATTGATAAATAATGTAGTCCACCAATTCTTGGCAGCTCTGCACAGGTTATTATTAGCAATGGCAACTTTGTTGATTTCTTTTAAATAGTCAAAAGGAAATAGTTTGTATATTCCATCCAGGTGCACTAATGTTTATGAATTTAGTCATGAAGGTTAGATTTTCTGATACATTCTTTGAAATGACTTTTTTAAATTTTGGTTAAGCTCTCTATTTAATATTTCAGGGTGAATCTCTGTAATACCTTCTATTTTAGTTAATGAATTTGACTGTACAGGATCAATGACTTTCTTAGGTATTACTTCTTTAAGATTGTCTTTTCTAACAGAATCTATCTCTAATCCATTAAAAGGTATAGTGTATTCATGATGTCATAATAATAAGATTCCTTTTTACTTATCTTCTATAATTTCAATTCATGTACTTTATCTATAATTTAAATTTTTGTATTTTGATCCGTTTTTCTCACTTTTATAATCAATTGGCTCCTTTGATTCTTCAAATTGTCAATTCTGTATGCAATCTTTCATCAGGTGATTGTGATAAAATAACTAATCCTTGTGTATCTTTTGTAGGTTTATCTAACTTATTAAACTAGATACCTATCCTTAATGTTAGTTTTTCTTCAAACTTCTGTTGAATAAAAATAAAATTTTATTTTCAGTAGATAATCAATTCTTATTTACTTTTATTGTATTTATACATTGGAATATTTTGATTATCTAATATTAAATGTTGAAAGTCTTTTAAAAAATAAGCTTTATTTAAATTTTTCAATTACATTCAAATGTCAGTAATAGCACTCAAGTTAGTATATGTGCAATGTTTTGAGAGATATTACTCTCCTTTCTTCAGATCTTGCTGACCTGACAAGTAACAGTACTAACATGGGAATTGAACATGAACCCTTAGATTTTTGAATAATACGCTTAAGACAACACTCTAAGCAACTCAACTATTCTGCCAAAGAAAATATGCAGTATAAATTTTATAAACTTTTCTATGAGATTCTTCATGATTTTTTTTCCATTGTTTCCTAAAAGCAAAGTTGATTAATGCTTTTCATACTTTATGAATAATCATATTAAGTTGACTTATAGGATAATTTGCTTTATTCATATGAGAAGCTTCTTTGAAATTTCTTCTTCATATCCTCTCCTCCCTCCAATATTTTTGTATTTTCCAATAGAACATATGTTCATTGGTACATACATAGTTTTCTACCTTAGACATCTAGTGTGACTATATATAATTTATGAAAACCACTAAACAATTTTGCTCTTAGGAAAAAGTAGAGAAATTCAGAGGAATCTTATAGATAAGTACATAAAATTTCTACCGATTGATGCCTTTGGTAGGATGTTTCAGTTGGTTAGAAATTTACATTAAAATCCAATATTCAAAATTATAAGGACTCATGTTTAATTCCAGTGATAGGACTTTCATTCATCAGGTGAGCAACACCTCAAGAACAGAAAAAAGTAATACCTCTTGAAACATTGTAAAAAATTTAAATAAAGTAAATTTTTTAAAGTCATTAATTACTTAATACTAGAATATGAAAATAGTTTGATATATAAATACAACTAAAATACTTTCATGACAAATTTTCAGGGAAACCTTATTTAATTTTATTTCTCATTGAATGGGTAAAAAAAATTTCCATTTCTTTACAATTCTTTTCTAGACATTCAGCCCATTTGTTTCAATTTACTTGCTTATAATTTTTCCATAATTTCCGCCAATTAACTTTTGTCTTCTTGGAATTTTTGACAATCAATAAAACTTTTCCAAACTTGATTACCTGGTGTGTTTCATTTTTTATCCATCTCCACTATTTCCTATGAAATTTTATTAATTCTTCTCCAAATTTGGCATCTACATTATAACAGTTTTGTTTAAAACTTTGTTGCAGCCTTCCTTCTAAATCCAGAATGTTTGTTCTTTCTATCACTTATACTAGCAAAACTCAATTCACACTTCTTACTATCTTTTTTTATTTTATTTTGTTCAAATTAAAAAATTTAGAACCCCTCACTTCTAATTTGGAATCCCTTTTAATGCTATTTGCTTTTATTTCACATAATTTTTTTAAACAATTTGAAATTTATTAGTTTTTTCATTTTTACACTATGTGTTATAATGTTTACACTATTTACTTCAAGTGTATAATTCATTTTTTGCAATAAAATCTTAAACATATTTTCCAAAGTTAATAAAAATTTTAATTTTTTTATAGATGATTTTACAGTTTCTTTTTCTATTTTAAATAAAAAAAAATTTATGATCAGTAACTTAACACAAGAAAAGGTTAAAATGTATTTTTTTCATTAACTACAAATTTTATCAATATTCAGATGAATATATTTAAAAACAAACATATCTCTCTTAAAATTTCCTTATATTTTTTTACTGTTAACTGTGATTTATTAGCTAATTTTTTTTCTTGGTTCACTTCAAATAAAAAATTTACTACAAATGGTATTGTCTCTTATTTCTCTCTCTCTTTTTTTTGTTTCTGGATTTGTTTTATAATGTCACTATAATTTCTTTTTTCACAAATGTACCATCATCATTTCTCACAGAATTTTATTTCTTTATTAAACCCAATAAATCTCATAAAATCACTAATACTGATGCCATCAATAAAAATGTTCAAGTTATTTGGCAATCCTTTTATTTACACTAAAACAATAAGTGACTATCCATACTGTAATCTTTTAATAACATACAAAAATAATTAACTTTCAACCAAATTCACTGATATAATTTTATAAATAGCAACAATGCATCCTACATTTTGTTAACAACAAATATAAATATGGACAAACAGAAATTGCACCTTTTATAATAATCCATTAAATAATAAAACTGAATATTCTACCTCTAGTACATGAACAATTATGATTACATAAAAGCAAAAATTACATATCAATATCTATATTTTATTGACCAGTTCATGCATTTATCTTCCAGCACCTATCAATGTTTGCAAATAACTTTCTATGCACATAAAATCACAAACTGCCATCCCATACCTAACATATAATTTTAGTTTAACAACGTTTTTATATGAAAATGCCCTTACATTTATTTACATATAAAATTATTTTACATACTATAAAGAATTATCATGGGATTATGATTTTACTCCCAATTGATCAGCATGTTGCTGTCACTATCAACAAAATAAACAATAACTTTATAATACTACATTTTCTAACGGATCATCAAATATGTTCAATCATTTTAACACCCACAACTAATATTTTCATTTTAAATTATGAAATAATAATTCTATTAATATAAATATCAAATATGTACTGTTCCTTTAAGCAGCATAATTTTATCATATCCATTTTTTTTAAAGTTAAAAAATAAAGAATTATAAATATATGCTTCTATGATACTCTCCTCTCATGGTATAAACACACTGAAACTCCTAACGTTTGGCAGTCAAAGTAGTAATATCATTTTCTTTTCTGAAAGCAGAAGTTTATCTATCAAGGATTCTGTAGTTCAGCTGCCAAATAAATTGTAATGTTATGAAAATATATTAATGTTTTCATTTAGATATAAATTTATCTAAGCTTTTAATGTTGGGAAGCCAAAAATTGTAGCAGTGTAAATAAATGCATCAACTGTGGCATTGAAGGAACATTCAAACCTGCAAAGTTTGGAAGTTAATAATAAATTCTGCAAATAAAACTATATGAATTATTTATAATTTATGGATGCCACTTTTCTGACTTGTTACAATGATCTTGCACCTTGTAGTAAATGTGCAAGTATATAATGTGAAAATTTATAGTTTTACATTATAATCTTAAAATAAGAATACCATAATTAATAAATGCAACAAACACAATGTTGAAACCATCACTGACAATTCTTTTAACTTCAAAATAATGTAAAATGTGCATAAATATAATTTTGAGATCAATGATGCTATGGGAAATGATAACAATACTAATGTTATTATACATAATATATAATTCTTAAGCACACACTGACTTTTAGTTTAGACAAAAAGTTATAAACACAAAGTAATATATGCAGTGAACCAAGTTTTGACAAAAAAGAAGGCTCATTGCAATTAATTAGTTTATGTTTAATATATCCTTTTCATCTAATGTGAATTCAATGAGTGCTTAAGAATTACAGATTCATGAAAAGAGTTAATACATTGAGACATCATCATCATCAATCATTATCAATCTACTGCAAGATGAAGGTCTCTCCAAGTTCAATCCATCTTTTCTGATCTTTAGCTTCTCTTCTCCACATCAACCCTGCACACTTTATTTCATTCATCCACCTCACATGTGGTTTCTTTCTGGGTTTTTTACAATCACTTCGAATCCAGTTTAAGATTTCAATTGTCCATTTATTATCATCTCTTCTAGCAATATGCCTATATCAACTTCAGTCTTTTAATTTTTTTCAATGAGGTCAGTAACACCTGTCTGCCCTCTTACCATGTATTGCATTTTAGATCTCTTATAGTTACTCCCAACATATATCTCTAAACTTCTTTGAGTGATCTAAATTCCCTGTATTGCTCTTCTGATAAGTGTCAAAGTCTCAGATCCATAAGTAAGAACTGGTAAAACACATTTGTTAAAAACCATTCTTTTCAAACTCATAGGCATATTTCCTTTTAATATTAAGTTATTTCTATCAAAATCACTCCAACCAAGTTTAATTCTATGGTTAATTCCATCCATTATGTTTCCATCTGTATTAATAATCTGACCAAGGTATTTGTAACTGTTAACTCCTTCTAACTTATCATAATCAATCTTTGTATTAATATTTTAAGAAAATCCATTAAACATTACTTTAGTCTTTTTAACATTTATCTTTAGTCCTACTTTTGTAATTTCACGTGATAACTCCTGCAACATTTTTTGTAGCTCTAAAGCATTACTTGCAAAAAGAACTGCATCATCTGCAAAATCTAAATGACTTAAATAATCTCCATTTACTTTCACTTCTTTAGATTTCCATTTTAATCCACAAAATACTTTTTGCAGCACTGCTGTAAAAAGTTTTGGAGATATGGAGTCACCCTACCTTACACTTTTCTCAATGTTGACTTTCCTAGTATCATTATGTAATCTTATTGGAGTTATTTCATTTTTATAAATATTGTTTAAAATAGGACAATATGCTGGAAGCCTTACAAACCAGATAGCTATATAAGTCTAAATTCAGCTCAGTTTCACCAAATAGTAATAGCCTCTGCAATATAAGCTTGAAACCAATTGGTCTGAAGATAGGGACTTAACGATAAAGATTTAAAAATTTTTCTCTTTCAGCACTTATAAAATAAAGCTTGATTAGAAGTATTGGTAAGCTCCATCTAGTGATCATTAAATGCAAGCTTAAAGCAAGTTACAAAATTTATAACTTGTTTTATTAATTATTATAAGTTTACCTTTGATAGCTTTTGTGATGCTATATTGCAGAGTCTATTACTATATAGTGAAACTGAGCTGAATTCAGACCCATATAGCTATCTGGTTTGCAAAGCTGGATTTGAAAACATTTATGTGTCTGAAAAGTTCAGACTTTCAAATTGATAGAAACATGTTTTATAAGTGCTGATTTTTGAGTTAGTATTTTAGATGTAGTTTTTAGAGTTCCAGCCCTCCATTGTGATGAGCCATAAGCTCAAAACCAATTGGTCTGGAGGTAGGGGCTTAACAATAGAGATTTTGAATTCTTTCTCTTTTGGCACTTATAAAAATAAAGCTTGTTTAGAGCTATTGGTAAGCTCCATCTAGTGATCATATATATATATTCTAATATTTTCACGGATAAATGATGATTTTATATGATTAATATTTTCGGGATATATATATACGTTGATATGAAGATTTTCATGGGATGCATATATAAAGACATATCCAGATGTGATAATCTCTACCAGTGCACAATTAGAGAAGCCATTGTGATACTTAAAAGCCCAGATTGTATCTATAAGTGAGATGATACATGCAAACTTATTCCTATTTGGAAAGATTTTTTTTTTTAAAAAAAAAAAAAACATTCTTAATTTAACATTTTTGCTATTGGTGGAATTTTAAAGTTTTTTTTCAAATCAGTGATTGTACCCCCTCTACAACCATCTTCCTACCTTTTATCACCCAGTGGGTGACTTGTGTGACCAAGTCGAAACGTTAGTATATCAATATTTAATTTTTTTAACACAGATGAACCCACAAAATATGTCTTTTATATATATAAATATTAAAAGCATAAAGTTAAACTAGTCAATATATGATCAAAACTATCCCAAATTCAAGACTCAACCAAAGCTAGTCTGGTTGAGTTGTGAATTTGGGGTAATTTTGATTATATTTATATTGAAGTGAAACTATTTTATGGCACACAACATAATAATATATGTGTGCACATCTGTATATAACATTTGAAAGGAAACGAAGAAACTGACATAGTTTAAATCAAATACAGTAAAAAAAGGAGAGATATTTGTTTAATGCAAACATTTATTGAATTTAATTAAAATTTTCCAAATTTGACAAATTATAAAATATTTACTGTAACAAAGAAAAAATATTTTTGAGAACACAAAATATTTTTTATAACATATTTTGATTATAATTAATCCTGTAATTTGTTTTAATTAAGGTAAATAAAATTCTAACCAATTATTTTTAATAAATGTATATTGAAAATAGCAATTTAATTAAATTATTAATCAAGATGAAAAAATGGCTTTTTAATTACTTTGTTTTTAGTTTCCTTTTTATGTATATAAATGCTGTGCAGAAATGAACTAATTATTTTTACAATATTGAAGAGAATGCAGAAATTTAGTGACTAGTTTTATAGTAGTCAAGTTTTAATTCACATAGAAGTAAGGGATGGCTTTTCTGTGGCACATGGCCTATACACATGTATTACACTATTTGTCTGTCTGAAGTCCATTAAATTATTGAGGCTTAACTGAATTGAGAATAAACAGCATTGGCCTGACAATGAAAAACCAGTTTATTTGGACATTCCAATGCTATGCAGAAACCAGGCTACTCATTTTGAGGCTTCAGTGCTGTTTTATATGTACACTATTTCATATATGCATGAGAAACACAGGAAATTACTGCTAGTCATATATATGTATAGTGTATGTACATGAAATCTATTTTACCAAAATGTGAATTACAAATGAAAAAATTGATAATGGCATATTTGAAAAAAAAATTCAATATCAGATCGAACTAATTTAAAAGGAAACAATTGTTGAAAAAATTATTCAGCTAAACAAATATAGAAAATAAATGTAAGCGATCAATTTGTCTCCAGAGGAATTTTTAGAATTTTGTCTTTCATAAAAGATTTTATTTTGGAGTTAAAAAATAAATTCAGAAATCTTTCTTAAAATTTATACATGAAGAAAACAAAAACCAAAAAGTTTTAACCTATAAACTGCCCTGCATGGTTAATTTTGTATGTGGCTTTACTTTGCTCTCAAACCACTATTTTTAATGTATTTTGCCAATTTTATGAACATTTTATCTAGATGTGATGATGTGATGTGATGTATTGTGGCTTCTCTTAAACGAAGTCAAGAATATCTCAACAATTATGCCCAGATAAACTTGTTAGCTACTTTATTTTCCATTTCCCACTCTAAATTTTCCCATATTCTGCTCCATCCCATTTCCACAACATAATCTTTGTCAACTCTATAACCTTTATACCTAAATCCCCTTTATCTTTTCCCAAACCCAGCATAAAAACCAATAATTCACTTTCTGTATAATCACTTTTTTCATACTTATTTTTCCATAACTTCATTATATGCACCCTTTCTGTTTTCAAGCATTTACATTTAATTAACAAATTCCTAATATTTTCTATTCCTTCCTTACATAATTTACAAAATAAATCACCCATATTTTTCCATTTACATCCCGTTCGAGCCTTAAATAATAAACTACTTTCCTTACTATTATCATATATTAACTCACACATAGAAAACCATACTGAATAATGCTGCCACCTATAGAATTCATTTACAATTAATAAATCAATATTATTTAAATTTAACAGTATAATAATGATGTAAGCACTGCCTTTCAAGGTGCTGATTAGTTGTTTCTTCTGTTCTCCACCAGAGTTCGCTAGTCAATAAATTTTGACAGTTCAATTTTTTATTTTTATTTTTCAAGTGAAAACATGTTTTAGAACCTTTTTTTGATACATAATTGATTTTTTTCACAAAATATGTGTGAAATATAGTAGAAAATATTTACTTTTATATAAAGGCAAATTGACAAAGAAAGGTCAACAATGTACAGCTTCAATTTATAATTAGGTAAAAACTAGAGAGATAAAAATTATTAAGAAAAATAATATTTACAGTTAATAGTCCTAAACTTCAGAAATATTCTAATGAATTTAAATTAGAATTTGCAAATTGGTTTCAAGTATTAATAGATTTTAACCATGATTCAGATTTGAATGAAATTAATAAGAAAATATCTGATACCCTTTTAAAAACTGCAATAAAGATAGCTGGTAAAAAAAAGCAGAAATTGATCCATAAAATTTTTTCTGTGACTAGAGAATTTATGAAGAAAAGAAGGAATATGAAGATATATAAAAATGATGCTTTAAAAAGGAATGAACATCTCAAATTTTGTAAAATGAATATCTCAAATTTTGTAAAATGGTGTGAAAAAGACTTGATAATTACATGAGAAAGTATAACTATGAACTAGCAAGGAAAGCTGTAAAAGACAATAAAAGTCTCAAGAGTGTAAAGCAACATTTTTAGTATTGGTAGGAAACATACCTATGCTAAAAAAATGGAACTATTACTAAAAAGAGAGACATCATCATCAAATGAGTAGAAGAGTTCTATCAATAATTAAATAGTAATAAAGAACAAGTACCTTCTACATTTATTATAACTTCTGAATTGCCCAGAATCTTAAATAAAGAAGTGAGACATGTGATCAAGTTTATGAAAAAAGAAAAAGTTCCAGGTAAATGATGAAATTTTAATCAATATATTAAAAAAAGCAGGTGAAGAAATAGAAATTTTTTTGGTAAAGTTATATATCAAATGTGTAAATGATAAAGATGTACCAGATGATTGGAAAATGCAGTATTAATATTTAAAAAAATGATAAAGAAGATATTAGAAATTACAGACCTATCAGCCTTTTATAAATTCTATACAAGTGTTTTACCAAGATGATTACAACTTATCTATGGACAACATTGGATTTCAACAAACCAAGAGAACAAGCTGGGTTTAAAAGTGTTTTTAGTACTGTAGATCATATCCAAATATTGGAAGAAGTTATAGAAAGGACCAATGAATATGAGTAGCCTTTATACTTTGGATTTGTAGATTATGAAAAGGCATTTGATTCCATAAGCATTTCTTCAGTTACTAAAACATTGAATCATCAAATATAAATCCAGGATATTGTCATATTCTGAAGAATATTTATAAAAGTGCAACAACAACTATTAGATTACATAATGCTACTAAGAAGGTTAGAATTGAGAAGGGTGTAAGATAGGGTGACTCCATATCTCCAAAACGTTTTACAGCAGTGCTGCAAGAAGTATTTTGTGGATTAAAATTGAAAGCTAAAGAAGTAAAAGTAAATGGAGATTATTTAAGTCATTTAGATTTTGCAGATGATGTAGTTGTTTTTGCAAATAATGCTCCAGAGCTTCAGGAAATGATGCAAGAGTTATCAGATGAAAGTAAAAATGTAGGATTAAAGGTAAATGTTAAAAAGTCTAAAGTAGTATTCAATGGATTTCTCAAAAAATGAAAATAAAGATTGATTATGATAGGTTAAAACAAGATAACTACAAATACCTTGGTCTAATTGTTACTGCAGATGGAAACATAATGAATGAAATCAATCAAACAATTAAACTTGGATGAAATGCTTTTGGTAGAAATAATTTAATAATAAAAAGAATATGCCTATGAGTTTGAAAAGGAAAGTTTTTAATAAATGTGTTTTACCAGTTTTTACTTATGAATATGAGACTTGCACACTTAATAAAAAACAACACTAAGACTTCAGATCTCTCAAAGAAGTATGGAGAGATGCATATTAGGAGTAAGAAGAAGAGATCAAAAATGCAATATAAGGGTAAGAGAACAAAATTGTTGAAAAAATTAAAAAACTGATATAAAGTTGGAATGGGCATATTGCTAGAAGAGATGATACTAGATGGACAATTAAAATCTTAAACCGGATTAATAAAAAAAGTGTGAAGAGATAATGTGGAGAAGAGAGTCTAGAGATCAGAGAAGATTGAACTTGGAGAGAACTTCATCCTGCAGTAGATTGATTATGGTTGACAATGATGATGAACAAACATATTATATTTACTGCTATAGATTATTTTCATCAACTATAAATAGAAATTTATTTTTAAAAATCCTTCCTTCACTTAAATAATCTAACAAATTATTAATTTGCATTTTAGAAACTAAACTAAAACAAATATACATTTAAATGATATATTTTTATTGCTGAATCTGTAATTGACCACTCAAATGTTTGGAACTTTAATTGAATCTGCCAATAGGGATTTTGCATTATGAAAGAGTAGTAGTAACTTATTATAAGATAAATGTAATTAGAATTAACAGAAATAATTACTTTATATTAAAATATACGTTTATATGCACTAATTATATATACTTTTAACATTGAATTATTTATGTATTGTTAAAACATAATAATACTAGTATATTAATTTAATGAATTTATTATTGACAAATGAAATTTTATGGTGATATTGTAATCAGTTTGTGCACTCATCTACACACAAACATATATTTAAAACAAAATTGTTTATCTTATTAATTTATTAATGATTATTTTGTATTTATAAACATGCACATGTGTGCATACCTATATATGCTCAATTAATATATGTCTTATATTTTTTGTATTTGGAAACAAGAGGTAATATTATCTATATAGTTTCTTATTTGTCAATGTCTGAAAATAATTGCTTTATTGTAAATCAAAATCAGAATAATTTGTTTGTATGTAAAGTGCAGTATTTATCAGATCAAGTTTTAATTGTTATTTCTAATTAATAAATATATCAATCATTATTTTGAATTATTCCAGTGATCTTATTAAATATCAGAATGAAATGAGCTTTATATATGTGTTTTTCTCTTTTTTACACTAACTAGGGTCCTTGTAGTTTGTTTATAACAGTATTTTCTATATCCACATGTGTAAGTACAATTGTGTAAGCATCAAGAAAAGTCATCTTTAAAATTCACTAATTTAATAATAATTATTATTTTATTGATGCCAGTACACTCAAAGTACCAAGTGGACAAGAACATTGATAATGATTAGCCTAAGATTTTATATTATATATATTTTTTAAATTCTGTTGCAAGATGTGACTATTGACTATTAATTATAAATGCTGGTGATGTTATATTTATAACTTAAATCTTTTATAATAGCTTCCAATATTGATTTTGTCATGTGTAATAATTGCTATAATGATTATTTTCATCTTTCTTCTCCACTTCATTTAACATACCATTACAATATATATTATATTGTAATCAGTGGAAATAATGCAGGAGATATCAGATGAAAGTAAGAAAATAGGACTAAAGATAAATGGTAAAAAGACTAAAGTAATGTTTAATCAATTTTCTTAAAATATGAAAATAAAGATTGATTATGATGAGTTAGAAGAAGTTAACAGTTATAAATACCATGGTCAGATTATTAATACAGAAGAAAACATAATGGATGATATTAATCATAGAATTAAGCTTGGTTGGAGTGCTTTTGGTAGAAATAACTTGATACTAAAAGGAAATATGCCTATGTGTTTGAAAAGGAAGGTTTTTAATAAATGTGTTTTACCAGTTCTTATTTATGGATCTGACCCTTAGACCCTTAATAGAGGAGCAATAGAGAGACTTCAGACCACTCAAAGAAGTATGGAAAGCTGCATGTTGGGAGTAACAAGAAGAGATCAAAAACACAATATATGGGTAAGGGAACAAGCAGATGTTACTGACCTCATTGAAAAAATTAAAAGACTGAAGTGAAGTTGGGCTGGACATATTGCTAGAAAAGATGATAATAGATGGTCAATTGATATCTTAAACTGGATTCCTAGAGATTGTAAAAGACCCAGAAAGAAACCACATGTCAGATGGATGGGTGAAATAAAGTGTGCTGAAGTGATGTGGAGAAGAGAAGCTAAAGATCAGAGAAGATGGATTGAACTTGGAGAGACCTTCATCCTGCAGTGGATTGATAATGGTTGACGGTGATGATAAATCAGTGGAATGAGAAAATTAAACGTTTTAAATCTCACATTAGATGAGACAAATTAATTAGAAAGGGAATGTTTGATGCCTAATTTGATCATATGGTGGACAATCTAAATTGAATATAATGGATGATGTTGGAGGAACAATGCCCAATAATGTTTATCCTAAGTTTCTTAACATACATCTACATAATAAAATTATTTGAACTTTAATTTTAATATAAAACAAACCTTGTCTTTGTATTGTTAAATGTATTACAGCATAATGAATTATTTAGTGATTAGAATGATGATTTTTGAAATTGGGATTGCAGAGACACAAATGAAGTTACACATTTTGAAAAGTATTGAGATGAGTGCTGTCATGCCTAGTTGTAATATAAAGGAAAATTTTATTACGACTCAGCCAATCTCTCAGTAAAACATTATTATTTGTTAAGACATGATTGAAACCTACTTTGTAAAAGTTTAAATAGGTCTGCATGTTTTAGTGCAAAGATAGAGTGTCAGACCTTAAAATTTGAGATTGTAGAATAAGATTGCACTGTCTGCACTTTCAGCACTTGAACATCTTATTTATTCTCAAGTAATAAAATTATCTTATATATAAAAGCTGTAGTTCTCTGTTGTCTGATTGGTGAATGTATGTTTATCCAATATCACATGTAAAATTCACAACCACTATGTTTATGCAAAGGAAGTGATTCCATCATTAAACAAAAAATGCTGTGGAAAAATTCAATATGAGTATGTTTAATTATAGAAAATTATAGTATATATTTCATGGTAAAGTGTTCCAGCCAGCTGCAGAAACAGCCCCAAGTGCCGATTTGTAATTTGATGTTAAAACACTCAATGCTTTCATAGTCTGTCAATCATCTAATATAGATCAAATGAAGACATACTTAGCAATGTGTATTTTAAATTTAACAAACTTCTATAGTTTAGCAATATTTAATAAAAAACATATTTATATTAAATCTTTAAAAAGTTGTTAAAGAAACGAATTAAAAAAAATACAAACATTATATTTAATAAAAAATATTACAAAAATAACCAGTGTTTTTGTATTGTGACATTAATAAATGGTAATTATTAATAAAGTTAAAAACATTATTACCCATGATGCTATTGAAAAAAATTACATTTTTTATTCAGAGACTTCTCCAGTAAATATATATTTGCATTGTCAAATATAACAGGTATATTTAAATACATAAATTTTGATTTAGTTTTATTAAAATTTGAAATTTATTTTTATATAATATTACAATATTTTGTTTAATTTACATTAAATCTTTAAAAAAAATCTTAAAGCAACCAATTTTCACTAAAATGACTGGCTAAAAGCAAGCAATTTTGTGTTCTGCCATAACAAGGGTCTTTCACAACTGTGTACAATTCGCACATTTAAAATCTTTTGTTTAATTTATATCAAATCCTAAAGAAAATTTATTAAAGCAATCAACTAATAGTAATAACAACAACAACAACAACAACAACAATAATGATGATGATGATGATAATAATAATAATAATAATAATAATAATAATAATAATAATAATAATTATTATTATTATTATTATTATTATTATTATTATTATTATTATTATTATTATTATTATTATTATGTTTCAAAGAAAATAACTTTATTGATGACCATTAGGATTACATTTGCTATAAGACACTTTGTATACATATATTTACATTGCTAGTGAGTAAACCAAGTTTAAGTCTGTATCTGTGATGTACAAAAAAAATACAATTAGGAGGAAAAGATATTTAAACATTGTTAAGGGGGTGAAAAATACATATGTATATGTTACATTTGTGAGCACTGTTTGCTGTAATCAGAGTACTCAAAAGTCTTAGGTTATCATTGTTCAATTTGCAAAACTTCAACTTGTATGTATTGTAACGTTTATTTATATACGTTACAAATATATTGGCATTTGGTAAAAGCTAAAAAAGTAAATTTAGATTTTTTTTTGATTAGTATAATTTTTGTTAAAACGTGCAATGAAGGTTAAAATTGTCATTCTTTTTTTTTTATCTAATTGGAAAGAATAAATGACATATAGATTACTAATCCAGATAAATTAAAAGAATTCCAAAAGTATAAGCTAAAAGAAAAATATTTTAGCTAATTAAAGATGGAAGAATAATGCTAAAAAAAAGAGAACTTTGTAACTTAAATTTAAGAGAGAGTGTATAAGATTATTATCTTATACGCTGATAAAAAGACAAAAGAGTGCGCAGAAGTTCCAAAAATGGAGCGTGATATAAAAAGGAGATGACAACTTCAATCTGGGTCTTCTCTTTAACTTCTAGTTACATCTCTGAAAGTTGGAGGTTTCCACGAGCATAACCTGTGGCAAGAAATATACTTCTACACAGGTATGCCCCTTGCTGTACCAAGCTGTCACGCAAGCATGGAAACGGGACTTGTGAAGACCGCTTTTTGCAATAAAAGGGTCACTACAACCGTGCCTTTTCTCCAGCTATAGAATGGAACAATAATGGAAGACGCTGGCAGGAGAGACCAATGGAAATTCTCATGATCTGGGATCCCATAAACCTACATGAACTTACCGGTAAGTTAAGAGTAAATTTTCCTGATAGTGACTTAAAAGTTTGCAAACAATTATTTATCTAAGCTTAGACTACCATCCTGATATAGACTTTACTTTCACATTCAAGGGACTTTCTTATAAAGAATTTTATACAAGATCTTGGAACATTATTAAATTGCGTTCATTATTTAATCTAACTGTTTTTGTTAATCGATTCATTATCTGGATTAGCATGTGTGTACTTTCCAGTTTAGTTAATTCGTAATTTAACTTATAAATATTTTCGTTTGTTAGAATAAAAGAGATTATACTTTTATCAACCTTTTCATTGTGCGTTATTAATAATGGTTATTATTCTTTTTAGTATTAAAGTTATTATTAGTTTAATAAGATTTAAAAGTAATTTACCTTGCCAATATGTTTGAATAAGCCCAGCAATAATAATCTCAAAAAAAGATAATTCTAGTTTACTGTAAAATTACCGATTCTTAAAATCTAAGACCAATAATTTTAAAAATATTTTTTTTTATTTGCGAGACATGCTGGCGACAGAGATCAGCGGTCTCTTTAGAATAAAAAGACCTGGTGCCTATCAAATAAATTAAAAGCTGATCTCATCAATAGCATAATTCTCAACCATCAATAGGCAAAGTTGATCAGGAAAAATAGCTGTGTTTTTAGAATAGAAATACAACTTTCTTCTTTTTTGACATAGCTTGATCAACTTACGCACAGTTTATATTAGGTGTAAAGGCCTAGCAAAATGGAAAACGTTACAATGGCACCCAACATGGGGCTTCGATTTAACAACTACAACCTGAGATGAGTTGTAATGATAAAGAACATTACAATGATGACTCAAAGAAACTCACAGCCGGAAAATAAATTATGATTTTTTTGAAAAAAGAAGAAAATTATAAAAAAAAAAAACTAACTAATTAAACCCTGATTATTAAAATATGAAAGAAGATATTTTTTTAATATGACTTCCAGAAAAAAAAAATATGTATATTTTTTTATATATGTCTAAAAACACGATTGTGGCTGATGTAGACATAAGTCACAAGTATTTGACCGGGTAGGCGGTTACTGAAGAGGGGAATAACATAGCCCTGAGTCCTTATCCGCAGTATATGAACATAAGACCGTCTTTAAATGCTCATCAGACTATTTCTAGCAGAGATCCCAATAAAGGGGAAGGCGGATCAAGTTGGACCAAGTTGCCACGAGCCTGTAAGACTCAGAACGATGAGCAACGCTCGTTTGTGCTTATAACTTGGGCTTCTTATCGTTAATATTACACTAAAGCGGATAGGACACAGATGAATGTTGAAATGTTTTCCATTCCTGCCGTGTTAGACCTAAAAGTGGGCGTTAAAGCCGAACGTCACTTGTGAATGAGTCTACACAATATATCAGCACACTACTACAGAAAAAAAAATACGAATATGAATTTAAAAAACTTAAGAATAAAATTAGTGTAAACCCCTATTTTATTCTCATCTCCTGGCACTGCTGGTATTGTAACGTTTATTTATATACATTACAAATATATTGGCATTTGGTAAAAGCTAAAAAAGTAAATTTAGATTTTTTTTTGATTAGTATAATTTTTGTTAAAATGTGCAATGAAGGTTAAAATTGTCATTCTTATTTTTTTTATCTAATTGGAAAGAATAAATGACATACAGATTACTAATCCAGATAAATTAAAAGAATTCCAAAAGTATAAGCTAAAAGAAAAATATTTTAGCTAATTAAAGATGGAAGAATAATGCTAAAAAAAAAGAGAACTTTGTAACTTAAATTTAAGAGAGAGTGTATAAGATTATTATCTTATACGCTGATAAAAAGACAAAAGAGTGTGCAGAAGTTCCAAAAATGGAGCGCGATATAAAAAGGAGATGACAACTTCAATCTGGGTCTTCTCTTTAACTTCTAGTTACGTCTCTGAAAGTTGGAGGTTTCCACGAGCATAACCTGTGGCAAGAAATATACTTCTACACAGGTATGCCCCTTGCTGTACCAAGCTGTCACGCAAGCATGGAAACGGGACTTGTGAAGACCGCTTTTTGCAATAAAAGGGTCACTACAACCGTGCCTTTTCTCCAGCTATAGAACGGAACAATAATGGAAGATGCCAGCAGGAGAGACCAATGGAAATTCTCATGATCTGGGATCCCATAAACCTACATGAACTTACCGGTAAGTTAAGAGTAAATTTTCCTGATAGTGACTTAAAAGTTTGCAAACAATTATTTATCTAAGCTTAGACTACCATCCTGATATAGACTTTACTTTCACATTCAAGGGACTTTCTTATAAAGAATTTTATACAAGATCTTGGAACATTATTAAATTGCATTCATTATTTAATCTAACTGTTTTTGTTAATCGATTCATTATCTGGATTAGCATGTGTGTACTTTCCAGTTTAGTTAATTCGTAATTTAACTTATAAATATTTTCGTTTGTTAGAATAAAAGAGATTATACTTTTATCAACCTTTTCATTGTGCGTTATTAATAATGGTTATTATTTTTTTTAGTATTAAAGTTATTATTAGTTTAATAAGATTTAAAAGTAATTTACCTTGCCAATATGTTTGAATAAGCCCAGCAATAATAATCTCAAAAAAAGATAATTCTAGTTTACCGTAAAATTACCGATTCTTAAAATCTAAGACCAATAATTTTAAAAATATTTTATTTTTTTTATTTGCGAGACATGCTGGTGACAGAGATCAGCGGTCTCTTTAGAATAAAAAGACCTGGCGCCTATCAAATAAATTAAAAGCTGATCTCATCAATAGCATAATTCTCAACCATCAATAGGCAAAGTTGATCAGGAAAAATAGCTGTGTTTTTAGAATAGAAATACAACTTTCTTCTTTTTTGACATAGCTTGATCAACTCACGTGCAGTTTATATTAGCGTGTAAAGGCCTAGCAAAACGGAAAACGTTACAGTATATTGCCATGCTGGGTTTAGTTTGCTTTCCAGTATTTAACTTCTGATTTTGTTGTTCCTGTCCTCTATATTAATCGTATGAAATCAAAGATGACATTCTGTTTTTTTATTTGTAGATACTTGCCACATTTATTTATTTATTATTTTTTTATTATATATTGGTTGATGGCATAGATTGTTGGTTATTGGGAGCCATCTTAGAGGTTTGATTGTTGTGTTATCAGTGACCAGGTTGTTGCATATATGTCTGGAGCAATTTTATTGTCTATGGCTCATAGTTTTGCCAGTTTGATATTGAAAGTTGATGGATGTCACTTGGTGTTGTTACCTAAAGTGAATGTTCATCTAGTGCACCAGTATGCATAAAGCACAAGTGGCTGCATGGACTGATAGAGTAGAGCCTTTGCAATATGAATTAAAGATTGTTTGAAGCATTGTGTTAGATTGTCTATATGCTCCTATCATAATAAATCGAATTCTGTCTAGTGCTGGACAAAGATAGAATAGATGTTCCTGGGTTTCTTCAGCCCTGTGACACAGGGGACAAAAAGGATCAATGTTAGTGTATAGTCTTCGATATCTCAGAAAATATGTTATGGGCAGTGCATGTAGGTTTAGTCTCAGCAAAAAATCAAAATATTTTGGCTCCAGGGACCATTTTTTTAACTTACGGAGTAATTGTAGATTATTGTTTTTCAGCATTGTCAGATTGGTGTCATGGCTTGGATTTCGATGGATTAATGAATAAATTTGCCAGTATGAATGCTTGTATATTGTCTGAAGAGATATCTGTGGAGCTGTGGTTTTTATATGATTGATCATTGATCCTAGTTGGTTATAGGCAGGGGGTGGTCTATCTGTTGGGGTTATTTAAAGTAGGCATTCAAGCATTGGAAAGTGTTTGACTGTGGATGCTATTAGGTTTGTGGCCTTCTGTAGATGGAAAATATAAATACTATGAAGTCCTAGTCCATTGTGAATAGGTGATCTGGTAAGTTGTTTTGCAGATATTGACACAGTCTTCCTCTGCCACAAGAGCTTATTACATAGAGAAGAGATTTTGTTAATAAAACATTTAGAAAAGGAGGAAATGGGTGAGTAATAGGTGATTTTTGTTATGGCTAGTTGGTTAAATAGCTAAATCTTGGAGTATATTGAAAGATATGCCTTTGAGAGTGAAATAGTAATTCACTCTGTTTCTTCTTTGAGTTTATTCTGGATCTTGACCCTCATTGCACTTGCACTCATATAAAAGGGAAATCCCAAGAAAGCAGATGGCTTTCACCCATACATGCCTGTGCACTGCTTTGCATTATAAAGAGACCAAACTGCAGTTTTATTTAGATTGACCCTGAGTTTGTGTTGTTGTTGTTGTTATTGTTGTGGTTGTTATTGTTGTTGTTGTTGTTGTTGTTATTATTATTATTATTATTATTATTATTATTATTATTATTGCTGTTATTATTATTATTATTATTATTATTATTATTATTATAGAATTTTTCATTCTATAACGTCTGAAAAATATTGTCATTTAAATAGTCAAAAATAAAAATAAATAAAAAAGAAATCAACTTTAAAAATAGCAAAAGTATATTAATTCTGCATTAATATTAATTCAATTTTATTTTGGAATTTAAAATATTAGCAGAAAGTATAAAAAAGTAGAAAAACTTTTAACAATGGGTGGAACACCGTGTGATTTATACAACGGACTTATTTTTGGTAAGCAAGCAAGGATTAAATGCAATATATGTGATAAAAAATTTCATTTATCATGCTTAAAACTTACTGTGGCATTTCAGAATAAAAATGAAGAAGTAATGGATTGTTATATATGTGAAAAATGTAATAATAATTCAAATGTTGAAAACAATATGGAGGTTTGTGAAACTACTTTAGTAGGACAAACATCATTGGAGAAAGATGATATTACTCTTGAAACTAGCGAAAATAAAATATCTGATCAACTCAAACAAGATATTGGATTTAATAGAAATAAGCAATCAACTATTAAACAAAAAAATAAAATAATTGATCAAGTGACACAGGATAATAATAATACTAATTGCAATAAAATATGTCAGTTTTGTTTTTCTGATATTAATAATGAACAATTGTCTATAACTTGCTCTGGAATTTGTTCTAGGAGATTTCATGGAAAATGTCTAAAATTAAATTCAGTAGATTTAAATTTGCTTATATTGAATGACATTAATTGTTATCAATGCCCTGATTGTAATGGAATTGATTCTGATTTGACTCAGTTAAAAGACAAGGTTACTTTTAATTGTAATACACAAACTGATTTTAATATTATTGATAATGAAGACAATATTACATCAAATAATTCTTCAAATGATACATTTAATTTGGAGGAAGATATAGTAGGATCTATTAATAATAGTGATTTTTGTAAGCAAATTTTGTTAAATTTCAAATCACTTTTATGTCATGTTGTTACAATTGAACAAAAATTAAATAATTTATCTAAAGAAAATATATTTTTAAAAGAAGCGCTAATAAATTTAATTGAACAAAAAGAACTTAATCATGTAAGACCTGAAACTGATAAAACTGATACTAATATTGTAAAAAGTATTGTTAAGCCAGGAATAAAACCTAGTGACAAACAAATTAAAGTGAATAAACCTCAAATAATTAAAAATAAGGGACAATATAGTAAATAATTTGTTAATGATAAATCTACTAATGATAAAACCTTTGTGATTTCTGCTGACATAGATGAAAAATCTTATAATACTAATAGATTCAAAGTGCATATTAATGAAAATAACAATACTCAAACCTGGGCTGATGTAGTGACATCAAGCAATAATGATAAGAATACTAGTAATAAAAATGATACTAATAAAGCAAATAAAATTAAAAATATACAGAAAAATAATTCTGATACAGATACTAAATTACTGCTACAGAATGTGGGAAGTAAAGATACTAATGATGGTTTTATTACAGTATCGTATAAAAAGAAAACTAATAGAAAGAATGCAAATAATATAGCCATAATGGGAACTCAAGAAAATCATAATATTTTGACTGTAAAACCAAGAATAATTTATAAAAAAAATTTTCTCACAAGAATTAATATAACAATGAATGAGATAGATATTATTAATCATCTAACAGATTAAACTTAAAACTTCAGTTGTTTGTCATAAAATACCATCTGAAAATAAAAAATATGCATCTTTTTACATTTCAGTAGATGAATAATATGCAGAACATATGATAAACCCAGAGCTTTGGTCATATGGATCTGTATTACTTCCTTTTTATGGAAGATTACATAAATTGAATTCATTGAATGAAAATGATGTTACCAAAGAGGTGAATGACATACAAATTAGACATGATAAAATATTACAATCTGTACATTCTAAACAATTATTATTAATGAATAATAAACTATTAACTATTTACTTACAAAATGTAAGAGGATTACGAACAAAGTTATGTAAGATTAAACATAAAATTTTAACAGAAGAATATGACATTATTTGTTTAACAGAGACATGGCTAAAGGAAGATATATATAACGATAATTTAATAGATGATAGATATAGCGTCTTCAGAAATGATATACCAATATCCATTGCTACAAGAGGTGGAGGTGTATTAGTTGCTTTTAAAAAATATATTAATTGTAAATGTATACATATTTCAGGTTTCCTTTTTGATGCACTATGGATTGAAATTGAATTAAATAATTCTAAATTATTATTGGGAAATATATATATATTCCATCTAATGTTTTACAGAAATATTTAAAATCAAGTTTTGAAGCATTAGAGTCATTTCTAGTTTCATATGAACATAAAATATTAATTATGGGAGATTTAAACATTGCATATTATGAAAACAATGTTTACCAAAATAATACCAAATTTAATGATTTGATACAACTACTTAAATTTTTGAATTTAAAACAGATCAATGATGTATACAATAATAATGGATATACATTAGATTTAATAATCACAAATTATGAATTTATTCATATACAAAAATGTGAATACCCTTTAGTACCTGAAGATTATCATCATTTTGCACTAGAAATTGAATTGGTATTAAACATTAAAATAACTAAATTTAAATCTTTAACTAAAAAAAACTACGCAAAAGGAGATTATTTTGGTTTATATAAAGCAATTAAAGATATAAACTGGGAAGAAGTTTATAATAATACGGATGCTTCAATAGCAGCAGAAAAATTTCAAAAATTATTATTTGATGTAGTGAATAGATTTATTCCAATGAAACATATTAAATCAACTAAATATCCTAAATGGTTTTCAAACAAACTTATAAAATGTATAAAGAGAAAGCGATATTTTTATAATTTATTCAAAAAATATAAAGATAGAATGTTTTTAAATAACTTTAAAAATTATAGATTTTTGATAAGAAAATTGGAAAAAACAAGATTTTTATTTATATATGAAAAACATACAAAATAACATTAGTAACAATCCAAGACAATTTTGGGATATCATGAAAGAACATCTAAAAGTTAGAAATAAAGAAACAACAGATATTAAGCCAGATGATATTATGAAATATTTCTTGTCACAAATGATTAATAATAATATAAATTCATATAGTTATAATTTTACTAATGATTTTATAAGTAATAATAATTTAATAAGCATATCTAATCTGAGTAAGGATGAGATTATATTGGCATCTAAATCTTTAAAAAATAAAAGAAGTATTGCACATGATGATATACTTATATTTATTTATAAAGGCTGTATTGAACTTTTAGCTCCTATTTTAGTACATATATTTAACTTGGCTCTAAAAACATCTATTTTTCCTGATTGTTGGAAAATTGCAAAAATATGTCCAATTTATAAATCTGGAATAAAATCAGATATATCTAATTTTAGACTTATTTCTTTGTTACCAATTTGTGGTAAAATTTTGGAAAAATCAATTTATAATAGGATTATACATCAATTAAAAAATATTACTCCTTCATTTATACATGGTTTTCTACCAGGAAGATCTATTGAAACAAATTTATTACACATATCAGATGTTATATCACAAGTTACTGATTCTCAAAGTCAACTTAATGTTATCTATTTTGACTTATCTAAAGCTTTTGATAAAGTAGATCATAATATTTTATTAACAAAAGCAGATAATATTGGATTATCAATTAATCTTACAAAATTGTTAAAGTCATTTCTTATTAATAGAAAGAATTATATTTATATTAATGAAGAATCTTCTTTTATGGTCACTTATGAATGTGGAATTCCCCAAGGAAGTATTTTAAGTCCTATTCTTTTTGCCATTTATACTTCTGATTTGTCTTCTGTAATAACTGAGAAAAATATATTATGTTATGCCAATGATATTAAAATCTTTTTAGAGATTAGACATAAAAATGATCATAAAATATTGCAAAATTATATTAATAATTTTTGTGATTGGTGCCATATTAATAATATGCAAATAAATACAAAAAAATGTAATTCAATGTCTTATACGAAAAAGACAACAATTAGTAATAATCAATATAATGTTAATGGGAACAAAATTATGAAAACATTTAAACAGAAAGATCTGGGTATCATCTTCACAAGTTATTATAAATTTAATGAGCATATTCAAACAGTAGTTAATAAATCTCTTAAAATTATGGGCATGATTTTGAGATCAAACATTCAATTTACAATAGAGATATATAGATTACTATTTAATACTCTAATTGTACCTGTTCTGCATTATGGTTCTATTATTTGGAACCCATACAATCAAACAAATATATGTAAATTACAAAAAATACAAGATAAATATTTTAAATATATTTATAAAAATAAAATATATACTAAGAAAATAAATAATATGTATAATAAAAGACTATTGATGGACATGTCATTTTTATTTAAATTAATACATGGAACTGGTTCTTTAGAATATGCAATCACAAGAATTGCAATTAGGATTCCATCTTACAATTCTAGATGTCATGATTTGTTTTATTTACCTATATTAAAACATTCAACTAATTCACCATTGCATAGATTGCAACTAGAGTATAATCAAAGGTTTTCAGATATCGATATTTTTTCTTTAAACTATAAACAATTTAAGGACAAAATAAAAGCAATCTTACATTAACAATAATGTAAATAGTATTTTTACATATCTGTATGTACTACTTTGGAATTTATAGTACAGATATATATTACTTTGTAAATACTTGTGGCCTTGTTTGAGCTGTTTATTTATGAATAAATTATTATTATTATTATTATTATTATTATTATTATTATTATTATTACTATTATTATTATTATTATTATTATTATTATTATTATTATTATTATTATTATTATTATTATTATTATTATTATTATTATTATTATTATTATTATTATTTTATTATTATTATTATTATTATTATATTATTATTATTATTATTATTATTTATTATTTATTATTATTATTTTATTATTATTATTATTATATTTATATTATTTATTATTATTTATTATTATTATTATTATTATTATTATTATTATTATTATTATTATTATTATTATTATTATTATTATTATTATTACTATTATTATTATTATTATTATTATTATTATTATTATTATTATTATTATTATTATTATTATTATTATTATTATTATTATTAAAAAAGCAATCAATTAAAAAAACACAGATCTTTATAAGGCTGGGTGCATCTGGTTCTTTTTATAAAATTTAGTTTTATTTATTAACAAAACGTCATATTAAACATTTTCAAAATAATTTTACTTAGAGGCGATATTTTTAATAATAGTTTAACATTATAAAGCATCATAATATTACAGTAGCAACTTGCTCCTTACACTATTGGCACTTAGTGCAAGACATAGTAATTAATGGATGCTAGAAAATTTGTGCATCAAAATCACTATTCAATGCATACAAATTTAATATCTCCATACTAGTTTCTGGATTATGGCTATCATCACTGAGGAGTCTTGGATCTGAGAACATTTCACCTACATCTTTGGATCTAATGCATACCTTTCACCTTTTTAATTAATTATAGTTATGAGCCCAAACTAAAAACATAATACTGTTTTCAATCCAAGATAATTCACTTATGTAGTCATACAAATCTGAATCAGATTTATTATCTACATATTTTAGGTAATTTTATTTTTTTACAAATCATAGTTACCAACATTCTTTAGCTAGAATATACTTACATTTGATCTTGTCTTCACATTATTTAACAAAAAGTAAATAAGTAAATTATTGAATGGATTTATTGCTGGAAGGTTCATAAGAAGTTTAAATGCTAGAAATGCCATAACTTAAATTGAGATGATAATTTAGTGTTTCAGAGCCTGAAACTCTACTGCTGTGATGTGATGCATTGTGGCTTTTCTTTTATCAGAGTCAGAAATCACTCAGCCACTATTCCCAGAGAAACTTCTTAGCAACTTTACTTTCTACTCCCCTTCCTATTTTATTATATTCTTCTCTATCTTGCTCCATCCTATTTACCCAATATAATATTTTTCAACTCTATGGCTTTTATATCTAAATCCCTGTTATCTTTTCCCAAACCCAGCATAAAAACCAAGAACTCACTTTCTGTAAAATCACTTTATTTATTATCTAGTCTTCCACAACTTCATTACTTGCACTATTTCTGCTTGTAGGCATTTACATTCAATTAACAAATGCCTAATATATTCTATGCCTTCCTTATGTAACTTGCAAACAAAATCACCCATTTTTTTTCATTTATGTGCATATTATCTTGTTACTAATGGTCCTGTTCAAGCCTTAAACAGGAAACTACTCTCCTTGCTAGTATCATAAATTATCTCACACCCAATATTCTATTTACTTTATATATATATATGCAAATTTATAAATAAATATTTAAAAATACAGTATTTAAAAGCTTATAAAAAATATATGTATAACTGTCACTTAGGAGCGCTTTCAACCAACTTGTGGCTTTGTCAACTATCACCTTTAAAATGTCAGCTTTCCCATAATTCTATGATGTCAACTTTCCCATAATTCTGTGATCTTAATGTTTGCTGCTTGCCTATTATCCAGATGTTGCTTGTATTTACATATCAACATCGCCTCTTTAATTTTCCTTTTATTATTATTTCTTTCAATTTCCAATATTTTTACGTTGTTATAATTAAAATCGAAACCATATATACATGATTTATTATAGTCATAAAAGACAGAAGCTGATAAATTATCATTATTTTTAAAATTTTGTTTTGTATTTTGAACCCTTTTAAATAACAATAAGTGTTCCTTTGTTCTTTTTTCCAACGTGCACCTCGATTCACCTATAAATCCGCGGCCACACCCACATGTCTATTTGTAAATGATACCATTTTTATTTGTAAATAAAGTTTTATCATTTGAATTGTTTATTAATTTATTTAATGTAGGTGGTGCATAAAATGCGATATCACATATTCCTTTATAAATTTTCTTAATGAAACTTGCTTGTTGATTTGAAATATATGGTATTGATATCCACAATTTTTTATCAGAAGAATTAACACTTTCATTATTTTTATATTTATAAGTAAAATTTTTAATAGTATAATAAACAGAATCATAATTGTATCCAACTTTTAACAATTCATTATAATAAGTTTCAATATTTTTAGTTTTATCTGATGCATATTTACAAAGGTTATTGTATCCAACTTTTAACAATTCATTATAATAGGTTTCAATATTTTTAGTTTTATCTGATGCATATTTACAAAGGTTATCATTTAGAAATGATAACCTTTGTAAATATGCATCAGATAAAACTAAAAATATTGAAACATATTATAATGAATAAACACTGTTAGGAGAGATGAGCATGCTAATGCAGTTAAACAACACTCATCATCATCAGCACTCTCACTCCATACTATAGATTCAGGTCATAAAATAGATTTTTCTAGTACCAGGATCATATCCAGATGTGATAATCTCTACCAATGCAAAATCAGAGAAGCCATTGAGATACTTAAAAGGCCAGATTGTATCAATAAGCGAGATGATACGTGCAAACTTCCTCCTATTTGGAAAGATTTCTTTAAAAAACATTCTTAAATTTAACATTTTTGCTATTGGTGGGATTTTTAATGTTTTATTCAAACCAGTGATTGTAGCGCCTCTACAACCGTCTTTCTACCTTTTTATAACTCTGTGGATGGCTTGTGTGACCAAGTCGAAACGTCAGTAAATTGATATTAAAAGTTTTTAACACGGATGAACCCGCAAAATATGTATTTTATATATTTAACCCGTGCAAATCTTCGTTTTAACATTACTAACCTCTACGGGGAGGAAATTTTCAAACAGCTGCGTATATTTGAAAGAACGTGGAGTAAGAAATGTAAGTTACTTTGTAATTTATCTTTTTTGTTAGCGTGCAAAAATCACAACGTTATACCCACTTGCTGTAAAATTGTGTTTCACAAGAACAATTATAATGTTAGTAAAATTCTAAGGAAAACCAGCAATATTATTTTAAACTCCTTTATTAAAGAAACTCGGAAAAATTTAGACAAAATTGATAAAGTATTGCTACATTTACGTTTATTCCTTAGTAATAAAATACATCCTTTACTGTGGACTAGTTTTGATCGTATTGCAAGTTTTCGATCATTTAAAGATTCGGAATTGGTAACAGCAAAGCAAAAGAAAAAATTGCAAATGCTAATTAGAACACAATCCCCAAACATTATGTATCCAAATCAAAAAACCGTTTACAATTTATCTAAGAAAGCCCTCTCTACAGATGAAATTTCGGTTTTAGAAAAAGGTTTCAATTTTGCTTTAACACCTTCCCGGATACCTTTTGAGAAAATTGTCTGTAATGTTGAATCAGCTCTTGATAAAATTGATTCTACATCGGCTGATTTAGCTAGAGCTGAGATTTGTAATATTTTAAAAAAAGCTAAGCTTCCTAAAAATAATTTTTCAAAGAAAGAAAGACAAGCATTAAATAATATAAAATCGGACAAATCAATTGTTGTACTTCCAGCTGATAAAGGTAATGCCACAGTTGTAATGGATCGTGACATTTACCATAATAAAATTTTAGATATGCTTAGTGATAAAACTTATAAACTATCAAAAAGAGATCATACTACATATTTGGAAAAAACAACAAAAGCTATTATAAATAAATCACCTATTGAAACAGAGATAAAAAATAAAATAATCCCTCGTGAAAAATCTTGTGTCTGTCCAAAATTTTATGGACTTCAAAAAATTCACAAACCAGATACCCCTCTTCATCCAATAGTAAGTGCAATAGGTTCTCCAACTCATATTTTAGCTAGATACTTATCGGATTTCATTAAACCTACAATCCCATCTATTAAATCATATATTAAAAACTCTCTTCATTTTATTTCTGTTTTAAAAAGTTTAAAAATTAATGCTAGTGACATTCTGGTCAGTTTTGATGTCGTGTCTTTGTTTACAAACATTCCAATTGATGAAGCTTTAAATATAATCTCACAACGTTGCAATTTACCAGACCATATTATTGCTTTGATTAAACATTGTCTCTTAAATACATATTTTGTATACAATGGACAGCATTACAGACAAGTTTTTGGTACTCCTATGGGCTCACCTATCTCAGGAGTAATAGCTGATTTATTCATGGAATATATAGAAACTCGTGCTTTAGAATCATCATCTTTAAAACCTCTCATTTGGCTCAGATACATAGATGACACTTTTGTCATATGGCAACATGGAAAAAATACATTAGATGATTTTTTCTTACATTTAAATAATATGCATCCTCATATTAAATTTACAATGGAGACAGAGTCTGATGGAAAACTCCCTTTTCTTGATGTTCTAGTCACCAGAACACCAAATAGTTTATCTTTTTCTATTTACAGAAAGGATACACACACAGACAGATATTTACATTTCCATTCTCATCATCACCCAACTCAGATAGTTTCTGTAGCCAAAACTCTTTTAAATAGAGCAATTAACCTTTCAGATGACACACATCTGAAAGAAGAAATAAATCATATTAATAGTGTTTTACTAGCAAATAGTTATAATTACAAATTTATAAAAAAAGCCTTATTTCAAGCCCAAAATAGACAAAATAGGAAACAAAAAGATGATAAGTCAGCTATTAGGATTTGTGTTCCATATGTAAAAGGAACTACAGACAGTATCGGACGTATATTAAAACGCTATAATATAGATACAGCATTTTCTGCTCATCAAAAGATCAGCAATATAATAACCAAGCCTAAGGATTCAATCCCTCTTGAATCTCATGGTGTCTATCAAATCTCATGTAAAAATTGTAAAGCTTCTTACATAGGTATGAGTAATCGTCGCATCAGTGTTAGGAGAGATGAGCATGCTAATGCAGTTAAACAACACTCATCATCATCAGCACTCTCACTCCATACTATAGATTCAGGTCATAAAATAGATTTTTCTAGTACCAGGATCATATCCAGATGTGATAATCTCTACCAATGCAAAATCAGAGAAGCCATTGAGATACTTAAAAGGCCAGATTGTATCAATAAGCGAGATGATACGTGCAAACTTCCTCCTATTTGGAAAGATTTCTTTAAAAAACATTCTTAAATTTAACATTTTTGCTATTGGTGGGATTTTTAATGTTTTATTCAAACCAGTGATTGTAGCACCTCTACAACCGTCTTTCTACCTTTTTATAACTCTGTGGATGGCTTGTGTGACCAAGTCGAAACGTCAGTAAATTGATATTAAAAGTTTTTAACACGGATGAACCCGCAAAATATGTATTTTATATATATATATATAACATACAGGTATTAAGAACTTTTAAAAGAAATTAATTTATTAATATCAATAACTTAAATAGTAGAAATGTTTTCTACAGAAGTCCCACTAGTGCAGGCCCTAGTAATACATGGATGCTAGGTTTGTGCATAAAAATCACCATCTAGTCCTCATCCATCCAATAATTTGAGGGTCTAGATATTGGATGAGCACCAAATAGAGGCTCTAATGCACAAATCTCCCATCATTTATTTATTGTCATTACCTACACTAGGTGGCACCACTGTGTGGAGAAAGCTGCTACTGCTTTAACAGATGATGCAAGCACAGGAAATAATAGTCACGTGATGTTTTAATGATAGTGTACTTACTTCTATAGTATTTTATCAAAAATTTATAAAGATCACCTAAACATAAAATAAAATTTAAAAAATAGAGAGAGGAAAAAAAACATTATTATACATAATAGTTTCAAACAATTTAATACAAGAATTTTAAATTCATGATATAATTCACTCAATTATTGGATCAAATTTTGGAATACTTGTGATACAGTGAATATTTTCACAAAATACCCTGTGATTTAAAAATATATTTTCATTGTCTGTTTTTATGATAATCACAATAGAAAGTAGATTCTTTATAGTTATTATACTTTATAATGTTATTGATCTATTGCAGGATAAAGATCTTTGCAAATGAATTGAATTTCTCTGATACAGTTTCTCTTGTCCAACACATTTTTTCATCTATCATTCTCTTTCCAGGTCTTTTACAATGACTTGAGATCCTGTTTAAGATTTCAACTGTCTATCTAACTATCATCTCTTCTAGCAATATATTCAAACCTGTTTTATTTCATGCTTTTAATTCTTTCAATACTTGTTTGTTCTCTTACCATGTATTTTGTTTCCATCTCTTTTATTACTGCTAATGTACATTTCTCCATATTGCACTTCCATTAAGTGTCCAAGTCTCACATCATTAAGTAAGAAATGATCAAGCATATTTAGTTAATAATCTTCATTGTCAAACTTGTAAGCCTAATATTAAATTATTTATATCAAATGTATTCCATCAAATTTTAATTCTATGATGAATTTCATCCATTATCTTTCCATTGGTATCAACAATTTGATCAAAGTACTTATATCAGCTAACCTTCTAATTCATGATTATTAATTTTCACTCTCTTCTTTTGAGAACAGCCACTGAACATTAATCGTTTTTAGTCCTACTTATTTTCATCTGATAACTTTTGCCATATTTCCTGAAGTTCTGAATCATTATTTGCAAAAACAATCACACTATTTGTAAAATCTAGATGACTTAAATAATGTCCATTTACTTTTATACCCTAAGTTTTTCAGTTTGATCTAAAAGATACTTCTTGTAAAACTTTTATAAAAATTTTGGAGATACAGAATCACCCTATTGTATATCTTCATGAATGTATAAACAGTATTGTTTTATAATACATAGTAAATAATATTGTTTTGATAATGATCACTTTAAAAAAGGGCATTTTTTAAATATTCTAGCAGTTTTTCTTATAAAATTTAAATGAAAGCTTAAAATAAAAATAAATTAAATGGTAATAAATAATTGCAAAAATTAATGAATAAAAGCTATATATAATATTATAAAGTAGATTAAAAATTTCAGAAAACTTGATACCTGTTGATAAATACATTTTTAATAAATAGTTATTCTAGGGCGTTGGATTTTACAATTCTACTTATTAAGTATTTTGTTTAGAGTACAGTTTTATAAAGAGATGACTGAGATAAAAAGAGAATATCAAAGAAAAGAGAAAATATACATTGGAAAGTAGAAGTATCTAACAAAACTGAGTGATAAACCACTAAACATCAAAACAGGAAGATGAAATGTATTTTAAAAAAGAAGATATAAAGGTTGTATTGGAAGGATCTGCAAAAAATGACAGGAAATGTGTAAAAGAAACAGTTTGATATATGATCTTAAAAGAAAAAAATCAAGAATGTTTAAAAATAAAAATAAAAAAAACCCCCAAAAGATTTGAAAAAAGTCAGAATGAAATCTGAAATTAGATGTCCATCTATTGCATCAATACTCTAGGAGTTCAATAATAAGAATTTAAAAAAGCTGTGACCTATTATGTGAAAACAGGGATCTATACCCATATTGGAAGATTAAGCTAATGAAATATATGCATTTTTACAAATTAACCTACTATATTACTGATCAAAAATTTAATTAGTTTTATGTCTGGTAAAATAAAGAGAAAAAGATGTAGTTCAGAAATTGAAATATTTTAATTTACTTATCTTTTAATTTAGTATTTACACATATATTTGCATTGCAATGCAGATGTGTTTAAATAAAAGTTTTACCCAGGTCCATTTTACATACTTTGTGAAAATGACTGGGAAGGTGGCAGATTGATAGCTTTCAAGGATGGAACTATGGCTATATGGGCTGGAGGTTTCCCACTCTGCTTTGAATTTATGTGTCTATCCATCTCATAATGAATGTGCATTACATTTCCCATGCATACACATGTATATTAATATTAATAAGTTAATTAAAAAGCCAGGTGCAACACCTTTAGATTGCAACAGCATTGTTTGTAGTTCACAGATTGGTTTGTTTAGTCATCACAAAACTCGATTGTAAAAGTTTTTTTTTCATCTTTTTTCTCTTTTGGAGCTAGAATTGACCATACTACTTTATGAGTGCTGCTTGTAATTATAATGGTAAAGTAGAAAATCTACATTATTTAGAATAATAATAGTTCATCAAAAATTATTTTTCAAGCTTAAAAAAGGGGGAGGGGGATAATGTTGGTATGGAAAGCTTTAAAAAAAAAAGAAGTTTATGTAAAAGTATAAACAGTATGTTTATAACTTGCATTTATTTTTATTTTTTTTTACTTTAAATAATAATTTTATTTAGGCTAAACAAGGTTACATTATCTCAAAACATAAATAGATCACCATGCATTACAATTGCATATTAGATGAATCTGGTATTAGTCCATATGTTTTGAAGTTGATTGATATTGAGATAGCCCTTGTGATATAAAGTTCATAGGTGTATGGAATAGCTTCCATGTCTCCTCATAAATGAATTTGATGATAGTAGTTTATCTCTTTGTTTTATCTTTTGCATTGATTGTATAAAGCACAATCTTTCATCAGGGGGAGGCTGCGAATACATTTTCTTGCACCTCACATACCAGATTGAATATGTGATGAAAATTGACATTCTAATGAGTGGAAATTGTTTTTTAATGCAGTCTTGTAATGATATAATGAGGTAGTAGTCTACCTTTATGTTTCGATAAATAATAGATCTTATTATTTTCAGGTTTGAATACATGTTCAATAAACTTATAATTATTAGAAAATGCAGCATGTTATCACAAAATTAAAACCAAATTTTTGAGGGACGGGGGAGTATGTTAAGTGACAGGATTCAAAATAAGATTTCAAGAATCAAGCTGCCAAAAAGAACTATTTAGTATTTAAAAAAATAGTTAGAAGATACTACAATTGTCAAATAAATCATTAGCATAGTTTGCATATATGTAAATCATTAATAATATTAATATCATTTACGTTCCTGGTTGCTTTTACAATGCTTTTTACCACCCACGATTGTAAAAAGCATTGTAAAGATGATGAGGAACATAAATAATATTAATATTATATGGATTTGGCAATACAATAAAAAAGATAAAATTAAATCATTATTAACCGTTTGATCTTAATGTAGAAGAATTATTATAGTTCTCCTTATTTGAGATATTCATTTTCCCCCCAGCAATATATATATATATATATTTGTCTTATAAAGAATGTTTTTATTGCTCCTATCCAGTGCAAGCCAGAGTAATCAATGGAAGCCAGAAGGCTTGTGCATAAAATCCCCATCTTCTGCATACTCATCCAATATCCCCAGACTAGTTTCTGGATTGTGGCCTTCATCCGTGAGGAGCCTTGGATCTGAGAGCACTGCACCTAGATCTTAGAATCTAATGCAACCCTCCAGCAGCCACCTTTTACCTATACTTAACTATAAAACTATGAGTCTTAAATTGAAAAAACAATAATATTTTCAATCCAAGCCACAAGCCAGAAAATAGTCTGGGGATATTGGATGATGAGGCACTAGATGGGAATTTTACACACAAGCCTTCTGGCAGCCATTGATTACTTTGGCTTGCACTGAGTGGCAATACTGTAAAGATAGTTTTGCCTGTTTTAATAACAGTTGTAAGAAAGCATAAGAAATGGTGATCATATGATGTTTATTTTAATATCAATAAGCTATTTAGCAGGACATTCAAAGCAATTTGATTGGAGCAGTATTTGTATCTATAGGTGCAACTAAAGCTCAAACTTTTTTTGTTTATTTTAAATGATTCTGAGTAATAAAATATTTAAATAGAATTTTAATTTCTAATTTTTTTTGCCATATATTTTCATTTTAACTTTTTATTATATTTAATTATCAAATAAAAGAAATATAGATGTTTATCATTATTATTGTTGCTATTTATTGATGGTTTTTTTATAATTTTGTGCCTTTCCCTTTGCCATTATAATATTAAGACTTTCTCAGAAATAATTAATTAAAAATTAATAATATTAGTTAACAAATTCATAATTCAAATCAACAAGCAGTTAATGTAACATGATTTAGCTATAAATTATAATTAATACAAAAACTGTCATTTGTCTTTTCTGACATGTAATTGTTGTTAGCAAATATGTAAAAAAAAATATTAATATTATCATTAATGATCCAAATAAAAATAGGTGAGAACATTATAGCTGTCATATGTGAAAAGGTTTTAGAAAGGGGAGGATGAAATTAACAAAGTAGAAGGGAAAGAGTAAATTATAAAAGTAAATAAACTATAATTACTTTCGTTTTTAAAAATAATATTATTCAGAATGGTAGCAAAATTGTTTTTTTTTTCAACTCTAAAATCACTCATTTATTGCTTGGACAAAAAAACAAAATGCTGTTTTAATCCAAAACTGTTGTGACGTGATGTGATGCACAGTGGTTTCTTCTTTATTGGAGTCAGGAATCTCTCAGCCACAATTCCCAGAGATACCTGTTAGTCACTTTCCCTTTCCCTTCCACTACTTACCCTGCTCTTTCCATATTCTTCATATCCTGCTCCATCTCATTTCCACAACATCTTTGTCAATTCTATGGCCTTTATATCTAAATTCCCCACATCTTTCCCCAAACCCAGCATAAAACCAAGAACCCACTTTCTGTATAATCACTTTGTATTTATTCTCCCACAACTTTATTATTTGTACCATTTCTGCTTGCAGCATTTACTTTAATTAAGCAGCATATTTTTTATATAACTTGCAGACAAACTCACCCATATTTTTCCATTTATGTGTATATTTCCTTGTAGCTAAAGATCCTGTTCAATCTTTAAATAGTAGACTATTTTCCTTGCTATTATCATAAATTAACTAGCACCCAATATTCTGCTTATTTCCATATATATTTAACCTCTTTTTACACTTCATACTAGTTTTCCATCTCCCCAACTCCCTATTTTTTTATTAATGCATTTATTCTTCTATTCAATTCCTTGCTACTATATTCAAAAATTCTCCTAACACAATCATCCCACCATTTGTATAAGTATACTGACATAAATTCTTTATCTAAATCTTCTGCATACTACACTACCTTCCTCACCCATATTGTTGCCTATCTTTTACTTAAAAACCCAAATAAGTACTATTTTGGCTATTTTCTTATTATCCATAAATTGTAATCTACTGAACATTTTAATTTTGCTTTTTGCAACTCTCATATAAAAACTTGACCATCCAATTTCTCCCTGAATTGCTTACTTTACTGTTCAAACATCTGCATCTAATGGATGTCTTTCTATTTCTATTTGCACTTTTTCTAAGTAATCTAACACCTATTTACTAACACATAATGCATTGTTTACCATAAGTTAATGCAGCTACTGCTACTCCCTTACATACAATTCTAGCTACATCATATTTATTATATGAAAACTCTGTTAATTTTGTTATAAGCTCTTTTTTTTTCTTTGCTTTATTTATACATTTTTTCTCCCATTCATCCAAGCAGTTTTTCTGATTAGTTAAGAAGATTCCCAAATATTTATACCTATCTATCACATTTAATTTTATATCCCCCCAATAAAAAATCTACATTGTCTCTTTCCCCAGTATTTATCATATTACTTTTGATTTATCTTTACTGAATTGAATCCTCATCTCTTTACTCACCTTGCACATGTCTTTAGCATAACTTCCATATCTTCCTTATTTTCTGTGCACAAAAAGATATCATCTGCAAATAAAAGACCTGATAATGTATATACTCTCTTAAAACCTATTAATGGTATCTTTACCCCTCTTCTTAATCTTTCTATTACTCTCTCCCTTTCTTTCAAATGTAACAAAAACAAAATAGATGATAGAGAGCATACTTGTCATAGTCCCTTCCAATTTTTAACTTTAACTATATTTCCTAATTTATATATATATATGTATATATTATACCGGATACTCAATCTATTCTGATACAGAGGGCGCCACCAGAGCACTACGTGTCTGGAAAATTTGTTTACTGTAATCAGAATAGATGATGATGATGGTTTGCGCCGACTAGACTCAGGGAGAAACAAGAAATCTTAACTTATTTAGACAATTGAGACAAAAGCACAAAGACAAACGTCAGCCAAATTAAGTTTAAACATATTTCATAAATTTTATTATGAGACAATAAATTATTAAGTATAAGTTTATGACACAATAAATGGGGGGTTGACTCAGGCATGTACCAGAAATACTAAAGGCAAAGCTATGACAGACCAACTGATCTTCTAATAAACAAATTTAAAAGGGAGAAAGCAAATTTCATTCAGCAGAGAATTCACTTAAACATTGGTTTTCACTTTCAGATATCTAAACCATATGCCCTTGCGATAGATCAAAGAACCCAGTGCTGATGAGCTTTCTGAGATCTAAGCATGGTTAGATCTCGAATGTCCTTATATTGGTATGAACTGTACCAATTACTACATTTAAAATAACGGTGATTGATCCACCTCAAGAACAATCGAAAAATATCATTGAAATGAAGAAACAATTAAACCTGGTGAATCCCAGCCAAACGATTGGCGAAAATTACTTTAAAATTAATAATTAATGGTCTCAATAAGAGACAAGTAAATGATTAGAAAAACAGTTATGTCTGCCCCAGCAAATAAAGAAAAGAAAATAAACTTACAAACAAATTCTGAGTACATGCTCTGATAAATTTAAAGCACACATAACTACAAAAAGAAATCTATCGGAGAGTGCACATGAGTACGAAATATTAAAAGTTTAAATACTCTAGCAGAACGAAAGTATTGCTCACCTGTAATTTAAGAAAGGATAAATTTTATCTTCCTGCTGACGACTTATAAAATTACAAAGAAAAACACAATTCTAATTTCCGCTTTTAGAGATATTAGAAACAAAATCTCCACCTGTGAAAATCAGACAATAAGGTCATCAGCCAAAACATTTTTGGAGAAAAGCACTAGGGTAAACACAGCGTATAAAATTACAAATTAATTATTGAATAATAAATAATTACAGGTAAGCATAAAATATATATATACAAGACTGCTAAAGCATTTATAAAAGCGAGGCATAAAATATAAAACTCATTTGTTACTCTCCAATAAACAAAACTGAAAGCAAATTAGAATCTTAAAACTAAGATTCTAAGACACACTATAAAATATTGGAAAACACAGCAAATATTAAATATGAGGCTATATTGATTTAAGAATACATATTTATGATTAGATTGAGCGGAGATTTAATGAGAATGAATTTACCCTGGGAAGAATAAAAATGAAAATCGTTACCTTTCGGTAAAGCAATGTTCACGTAGAGTGCGCACTTTTACTTAAGTTCATTTTCAGGTTCTTTAGGCAGCAAAGTAGATGTAAAGAGGTTTCGGCTTCTTTGAGGTGTTCAAGACATTACTGGAGCAAACTTGGAAGTCAGGGATCCGTCTTTTGTGGAGTTAGCAAGCCATTCGGGTGGTGATAACAAGTATAGAATTTTTCATTTTGTCGCAAGCAAAAGTATTTAATAACAGCTGATGTCTTTTAAGAATTTAAATGTCCGTGCTGATATAAACTTGTACTTGCGAAACAGCTGGCCTCTCTACGAACAATGGATTAACTGACACTCCAAATTTTTGGGGCTATTTATACATTGCTCCATTTCCCGCGAAACACTTTCCTTGTTGTCCAATTTCTTCGCCTTAGGCAGGGTAAATATTAATCTCCCGCTCAATCTAATCTAAGAATTCTACCCAGGGTTTATTGAAATGAAAACAACAACATAAAAATCAAATCTCCGCTATTAAAATTGTTTACAATAATTAAAATAAAAGCAACAGGAATGCAATTAGCTAGCCAGCTTGTTTTTAAATCAAATGGATTTAAAAACAGGCGGTATAAGAATTATCCTAAAATAAATCGATAAACATTTAAAAAAAATCCGTTTTACATGTAAATGCATGTGTATTTTGATACACGCATTCTTTTTTTTTAAAATAATAATAAAATTTAAACATCAAACGTTTAATGAAAATTAAACGCTTACTAAATATTTTTGGTAATAACATCATTGAGACGGATTTCAATCAGGTTCAATATATATACAAATCAATATATATATCAAAATACAGTACAATTTACATAAGTTATATTATTATATATATATACAATCTCTTAACAAGATCCACTAAAGCTCCATTTATTCCAAATTTATTAAACTTACTCATAATCTATTTCTATTTACTCTATCATATGCTTCTCTATGTTTATAAAAACCACATATAACTGTCTACCTGTATTCCTACTCATATCTACAAATTGCATAACTGCAAATAAACTATCACCTATATGCCTATCCAATTGAAAATCTCTGTGCATTTCTCCCACTATAGTATTTTCTTCCATCTTCTTTGCAACACTTCCAGCCACCATATATGTAAAAACATTGTATAACACTGATGTTACTAAAATCAGTCTATAGTTGTTTAATTTTCCAAGATTCTTACCCTTCCCTTTACATAGTAACCTTAAATATTGTATTATTCTAACCATCTGGAAATTCTCTCTTTGGTACCATTCTATTAAAATAAGATAATAGGTTTAATTTTGCCCTATTTCCTAAATTCATCACTATCTCTGTTGCCCATCCATCTAAATCTTTTGCCTTTCTACTTTCAATTTCTTTCCTGCCTCATTCAATTCATTTTCTTATATGCTTCATATTTAATAACCCTGTCCTTCACATCTAATATCTTTTCTATATCCCTTACATACTTATTCAAAATTGTCTCCAATTCTTCTCTAAAGCTATATTCTATTTCCTCATCATCTAGTAATACTACTCTCTTCCTTATATTTCTTTTTTTATTGTATGTCCAAATTTTTTTACTTCCATCTCTTCCATTTTTATTAATATCCTCCAACAATTTCATTCTCTCTCTATAATTATCTATTTTAGCCAAACCTCCCTTTTTACAAAACACTTTTCCCATTTAAAATTAACATCTTTTTCACTTTTTTTATTTTTCATAGCTCTTATATTCTCTGCATGCTTTCTCTTATCTTTTATACTTTAACTAACTTTCACTTTTCTATTCCTTTTATTCTTCTTAATATTCTCACCTAAAACCATATTTGCCACTTTTTCTACTTCACCACACCAGTTCTTATATTCATCCTCAACAATCCTTCCATGGTTTCTTTTATTTTATATTCTAACTTATTCTTATTATTCATTCGTTATCCACATCTTTCATTATCCTTTTTACTTTTATTACTATTTTCCATCACATTATTAATCATTTTTATTATAAGAAAATTATGATCACTATTACGTACTTTCTCTTCAATATCAAACACTTGAACTTTCCATACTTTATCCATTTCCTCTTTTTCTATTTATACATAATCTACATCTTTCATTATCCTTTTTACTTTTATTACTATTTTCCATCACATTATTAATCATTTTTATTATAAGAAAATTATGATCACTATTACGTACTTTCTCTTCAATATCAAACACTTGAACTTTCCATACTTTATCCATTTCCTCTTTTTCTATTTATACATAATCTATTGTGTGAAATATATTATTTCTAAACCATGGGTATTGTCTCTCATAAATACTTGATAAATTTCCAATGCTCAAATTCATTCTCTGATAAAAATTCTTCAAAAGCTGTCTATTCTTGTTATCTACATCATCAATTTCTTCATTAAACCCATTCATATTCCCTGTAACAATTATTTTCTTCCCCATTTTTTGAAACTCTGTATACCCTTAACTAGGCATTTATATATGCTATTATTCCATTCTAATATCTACAGTGGCTTTATATGCTATAGCCACCATTTATTATTGTCTTCCTACCTTATCTCAAACAACAAACTTTCTTGACCCTTAACAGTATTTAAATATTGTTTTGACATAATTCCTATATCACCATCTCTTTTTTCTTTTTCTTTTCTATTTATATCCTGCCATACTACATTTCCAGAAATGTTCTTCTTCTCTTAGATGTGTTTCCACTACTGTTGACATCTCAAGCTCTTCATCTTTAACTGCTTTGTTTAATTCCAACCATTTTTCTAGTCTCCCACCACCTTGCATATCCAAATATCAAATTTTAACAATTACTTCTGCATAAATTCATGCAGGCACTTCATCTACCTACTAATTATGAAAATACATAAATGCATCAGAATTAAATTTAGTTATCATAAAAAAGACTACTATACAACTTTTATCAATCAATCCTAAAAGGAGCAATTAAATTTTAGTTGTAAGACATACATATTAAAATAATTGAATTACGAAACACCATCAAGAACACAAATATTGAGATAAAAAAATTACCAACATAATAATAAAACGGAATATGAATCCAAATTCAGAATAAATAAAAAAAGTACAGTCAATCATCAAATTGACCAGGAAGCAAATCCTTTCGAACTTATGAAAAGCAAATCCTTTCACACTTATGGAAATATTCTAATCTTTTGTTCACTTTATCTCAGATGTCTTGACTACCACAAAAGATATAATAACAATAAAATAGGTTGTCATATATATCAATACTTTAATATCCACTTTGAAATTTATATCATTAAATTATCATATTAAATATATTATTCTAAACATTTTAATCATTAATTACTATATTAAAGTGTGTCTATAAATATACATTTGTTTGTATATAAGTTAGTACAGAATATACATGTGTGTGTTTGGCAAATACATTAAAGTTAGAATACAGACACATATTAAAGAATATCACATAATATTTAGTGGAATGTATGGTTGTCAAGTACATTAAAAGAGAATATGTTTTGCCCATAGTGTACATGAATGAGATTTTTTAAAAGGCTTCCTGGTTTTCATTATCAAAACTATACAATATATTGAGCATAAATATTCAGAAGATTTATATAGAACATTATCTATTTTCTCCATACAGTAGTGCCACCTAGATTAAAATAAATCATTTGAAAATATAGGAGATAAACATTAGTGCTGCCAGAAAGATATATAACTGCATTTCAAATGAAAACATTTTTATTACATCCCAGATTACTGATCTTATTTTTTACTATATTTCCATATATTTAACTTTTTTTAAAAAAATCTTTACAATTTTTTTTTTTGTTTTACTTTTACAATTTTCTTGATTCACTTTCCAAATTCACAGTACACTTATCTTTCTATTTTAAAATCCTCATAATTTTCTCTATTGATTTATTTATACAATTTTCTTGATTTACTTCAATTATGTTGGCATTCTATATATATATATATTCTTATGGACTCTCAGCTTTTGCATGTCTGCATGCTGTTGACATATGGTCCTTCTGTTTTTAAACAATGCAGTACTTTCTTAAAATTTATGCATGCCCTAATTATGATTACTGTTAAAAATTAAAGCATCTATAACTTGTGAAGCCTTTGTTCTGGTATTTTTTGCCTATTGGTTGATCATGCCTTGTAGATTTTACTTCCTGATTCCTAGAAACTAATTTTGATAATTGTTTGGGTACCTCATCACTTAATTTCACAAATGCAACCATGTTGTCAAAAGTCACTGAATTATCTGCCATTAGTCTTAGGCTTTAGGGTGTGGTTTATCATGCCTCAAATGAATATGTCCTGTAATACTTCATTTAAGAAGTTACCAAAATCACATTATTTGCCTGATTTCTTAGTTTTATCACCTATTTCAATATTGTCTCATTCTATTATTGGTTATGGAAATAAAATTTATATCTTTCCATTATTGTGATTGCCTTTGATAAAATATATTTATCTAGAATTTCTACAGCTTTCTCAAACATTATGTTTACTATTTCTATAGGCCCTGCCTGAGCTACTAAAATTTTATATGTGGATGGTTCATACATGCTCACAAAAGTTGCTAATCTTAATTCTTCTTTAATCTCATTCAGATAATAAAGTATTTAAACCTCTATACATACTCTTTACATAACTCAAGTTAATTTGGGCAAACACTGCTTTGCTATCTTTACTAGCCATTATACCCCTTATACATAATAATAGATAGTTAAAATCTTCCTTCTCACCTGACTCATTTCTTTTATCAGCCATTCCCTGCTACTATCAATAGAATATCACTATCAAACTGGTGTCAGCACTATTACTACAGTCACATCCAGTGATTACCAATTATTGTCTGGCTTGCACTTATCATTGCCAGACTGTTGTCTGTCAACTCTGACAAACTGTTGACTGTCCACTGTGACTGCACCAATACTGTTGTATTTTTATCAAGTTGTGGGTTTGTTTAGTCCTTAATTAATACAAAATCTAATTAACATTTTTATTAATCATATATATTAATGTTACTACATATAGCTAGTTATTCCATTGCCATTTTGATATTAAACATAGAACAGATAGTGGTCAATTTGTTGAGTCTATCTTGTCTGGATTTGGCATGGTGCTGCTTCTTGAATTACTTCTACTTGATAGCAAGTCTTACCATAAGTAATCTTGGTTCTTGAAGCTTTCTTCATTCACTTCTGTATTCAACTCTTATTCACTCTTATCAACAACTGCCTTTATATCAGATATCACTATGGTCAAACACTATCTGCAAGTCAGAGCATATATATACAATGTAAAGACAATGTTATGTGTTACTTTAATGCTCTTCAGTGTTGAGGTGGACTTCTTTAGTCTTCTAATGCAATGCCCAACTACATGTCATTATAACTAGGCTGAATTTTTTAATAAGCACTGATGGTCAGTTACTCTCACTATACTTCTGTAGCATCCACACTCACTGGCATGTTATCTTCTGCTTGCTATATACTATTGTATGCATCCATGCTGAGGGCTCTGAGTTTACCTGCCCAGTATTCTTTTGTGTTTCCTCTCTGCAGACTTTTAGAAGACTGATTATTCACTATATTAAAGAGTTTTTTTTATATTATCTGAACAATGTGGACTGCATTCCATTGCAGTCATAGTTAGCATAATTTCCTCATAGCCAAAACTCTCTTTTTCATAACATCCTTTTATGAACAGCATTCATACATATATAACAGTATTCCTTCATATGTAATATTCCTTTACACATCAGGCAATTTCATTTCTATAATTTTATAAATAGTTATTTAAACATGGAACTAAATTCAGAAGAAGGCCAGATAGAAGGAACCATTAAAGTCCAGTTTTTCACTCATACGTCCACTTGGGTTCAACCTTTTCTTCTACTTATGTATTTTATATAATGTAATTAATTGAATTCTGATCTATCTCATTATTTTGTTATAAAAAATAAACCATTTTATTGGAAGTCATGTAGCCATCGAATAGGAGGAAGTTTGTATTATTTTTGCAAGAATTGATTAAAGTGTTAAATAAAAATTTGAGGTAATAAAAGTAGAAAAAGTTAAATAATTTCAGTATTTTTATTGTTAATAATTCTCATAAAAACCAATTATTTAAAAAAGAATCATTTAAAGATGAATAAAATAAGATAGCTTCTCTGTAATTAACTTTTTCTGTTGTTTATATTATTCACTCTAATGTGATAACCTTTTTAATAAGATATGTTAAACCATACTAAATTTTCAATTTGAAATGTATTTTTTTATACATATTTCTATAAAATGTATATATTTTAAAATTATTAAAAATAAAAATTTACATAAACAATTTTAATCTGTTATGATGCTATTGTAATGGAGCCAAAATTCTGTATCTGACTATGTAATTTCAATTATACACTATTCAAAGAAAAATGTAAACAAACAAGCAAATAAAGTAACAAAAAAAAGCCATCATCATATGCAAATTTTAATATTCGGTAGCCATTTTTATGCTTTGAGCTGAGCAAGTAAAGATTACATATATTAATACTTTTTTTTTTCAGTTTATGTTGAAAGCACATATATTTTATTATCCGTTCTGAAGTTGATGTGAAATGTTTTGTTTGATTTTTTTTTTCTAAGAATAATTTTTTTATAAAATTTTGGAATATTAATTTAAAAACATTAACATAATTAGAGAAAAAGTAATTTATTGAAAAAGAGATGAGTCTTCTTTCTATGAAAAAAAAAGAATATTGGATACTAATAGATAATCCTGGACACAAAGGTTGATGACAGATAATTCTGGAAAATAAAATTTTTATATATATAACACTAATACAATAATTATATATACTGTTAAAAATTTAGCATTAATATCAAATATATAGAGTCATTAGATTCTTTAAAAATATATAATAATGTCTAATAATTAATTTATTAATAAAAAATAAACAAATTGACAATTAATTGCTAATAACACTTTATCTTTCAATTATTGCTAGGAAAATAAAAATCTATCTTTAAAACTTTTAATAAAAAGTTGGAAGGAAAAAAAAATTTTTTTAAATTTATAGGAAAATGAGAAAAGGTGGAGGGAGTGGATTAAGTTGCAATGTTAAAAACAAGGTATTGTCTCTCTGAATTATAGGAATTTAATAATAAATTTTATAATAACTCTATTTTTTAAATATATATAATTATTGCATTAATGTTATATATATATATATTGTGCCCTATCCATAGGCAGTATGACCCTAAGCAGATGTGCCAAGTCCCTACTTGGACTCTGGCTAGGTACTATTTATTAGACTTACCATTTTCCCAACTAAATTTCTTCAACTATCATAATTGAATTTAGGTAATATGGGCTTATTTATCTAGATTCATTTTAACATGATTAAACAGTTCTAAATAAGGTATCATTGATTATAACAAATGTGACTCATTTTTCTATAAACAGATCACATCCCCTTAACATTAAACAGATACAAAATTATTTATTCAATGGCATGAGAATACCTAGACACCTCCTTATTAAGTATCTAGATGCGCTCATGACTAACGAAAATATCCAAATGAATATAATAACATATCTATAACTATGAGATTTCAATTATATTACTTAATAAATTAATATTTCATTTGACCATATATACAATTTGATTCTTATTATTCAGATAATTAGGATTGGTAATAATCATAAGAATAATTCTATAATAAGGAAATCTCAGATAATCATTGATTTTTATTCAGTCTTCATAATACCTATAGAATATCATAAGGGATTTTATTGATCTCCATGGGTAGTGCCCTAATTAGTAAAAGACTTGTAACTTAAATTTATAAGCAAACTTATACTATTATTTATATTTATGCTCCTTAATATCTGCTATTAAAATAATATTGTTATCTAAACTGTAACTAGCATTGATATTTTCACTAAGTAATTCATCATTTAATATATTATAAATAAGCATACTTTAATAATTTGCAATATTATATATAACTTATGTGATCAAGGCAGCTTATAGTAAGTAAAATCTTTCTTAAGAAATGTGTGCTTAATTGACTGTTCTATGGCTCTAAAATTGATTACTTTATTACTTCAATCTCATACTGTATTTTCTGGGTTCATGTGATGTAGTGAAAATGATCCCCACAAAAGAAATGCAACACTCGATACTGAAATTAATTTTCAAAAAAAACAAAACAACAACTTTAATCACTACATTTACAAAAGTATTACTAAACATTTTGATTAATAAGTAATTTAAACAATTGGAGTATTAATGTTAAATACTCACATAACATAATAACATTATAAACAATTAATCGTAATTTATATTTCTGATATTTACAATAAAACTAAACAAAATATATTCTTTCAGATGATTCGGTGCTGTCGTGATATTTCCCATTTGAATATATGTAAATTTTCTATATCACCCAGATCAAATATTTACCTTGGATACAGATTTCTTATCCTTTCCCATTATCAATCCCTTATGATTTTAGTTTCAAATCATCAAGACAAAATAAAAATCATTAACTATATATTCTTGTTCTCTACAAAACTTTTATTACAACATGATGAGATTCACCATTACTTAGCTGAAAGGCACCATGATATTTATCTCTTGATTTTGATTTATCTATTTTCTTCCTGCAATATTATTATTATCTACTAAAATTATAAATCAGTTCAATTTGCAAAATTACAAACCAAGGAGAACTTTATGGATATACTATCAAATTTGAATCCCCATTTTTTTTTCTTAGAATAATTTTTATCTACAATGTGAATAGACCGCCGTTTGATATACCATAAATTAGATAGTGATCTTTGCTCTAACTACTCACTTAATTTTCGCCTTTCTATCACAGATTTATGCATATTAATATATTTTCTAAAATTGGCTGATTACGCAAATTACCACTTATATTACCTATACACTATATTAAATTGGGGTTTGCAATAAAAAAAAAGAGATCAATTTTCAAAATATCGTCGTTTTTTTTTTTTCAATTTAGTATATTTGAAAACACACCGATCCCTTCTTCATTATATATATATACCATTAACTATTTTATTATATTTCCATTGCCGATATATGGCATTAATTATATTTAAGTATTTACATCTATAAAACTATTTAATACACATGAAATTATAAAATAATTACTAATATAGATAATCGAATTAAGTCACTTATTAACTCCATTATCTATTAATCTAATTCTCCTCCTATTGTAAGAACAACTATATTTAACACATAAAATTAACATATATATATATATATCAAATATTACAAGGGGTTGTTTTTTTCTTCCCTTGTTTTTTTAAGATACAAGTTCTCACAAAAAAAAAAAAAATACATTTTACCATCATAGTAATCGTTTCACAATGCAGGATGGTCATTCTCCAAATAAGACTATAACTATGAAATTTGTCAGACATGGGATTACTTTTCAGGTATCAACTGTTCATTCCTTTCTCTAATCGAAGAGTATTGTCTACTTGTATTCTTCCCTCCATTTAAAGGCCTCCTGCATGAGTAGTAATATAGTACATTTGACTGCTTCTCGTTCAATTCCGTTTGCTACTATCATGATCAAGAAAAACATTTATCTTTTTTTTTAAAAAAAGTAGATCATAATATCTTATCTATATATTTCTCCCTTCTCAGACTATTATCTGATATGTAGATTTATTGTGGTTAAATATTTTCCAGGCTGTTTTCTTTATAGTAATTATTTTATATATTTATTTCATTCTTAAATGAGAGATATTCCATCTTTGTTGAGAGATGGCTATTGTTTTATACCGATATAAACACGATTTTCATTGGACAAATATATATATCTTGTAGTGTAATTTCCTTTCAAACTCTGGGATATTAAAATTAAAATTGTTAATTTTTACTCATTTCTTTACATAAAGTTTTATTCGAACTTGATCTCTCATTTATTGCTTCTTCCTTATATATATATAAAGCTTCTAGGTTTATTTATTTCTACAAGACTATGCTTATGAAGTAACAAAACTCTGAAAATACTAAGCCTAAATAAATTGTTTTATTTAATAGTTTTACCTTCAACGCAGTAGTGTCTTATTAATTTCTTAAGTTCAAGATTATTTAAAAAAAAAACATATTTACCTTTTTTCGAAATAAAATTAGCTTCTTTTGCCTTCGTTGATAATTCAAACATATACATTTATTTGGATTTCTCCGGAAGTGGGAATGATTTAGTTTGTCTGTCAACTTCAGTCTATATTCAGTCCTTTTAATTTCCCCATCAAGCGAATAAGATGTATAACTTCTTGGTCCTGCATTTTATTTATACTTTTTTTTTTTGTATAATGATTTCAAGAGATTCTCGAGACTTACCAATATTTTGATTCTGCACCATAAAGATCGATTAAATTAGCTATTCATTTTTGATTAAAACTTTCTCTGATTCTTAAAATTATCCATAATTAAAGTTTTATTATTTCTCCTTGGTTAAAAAAATGACAATATTTAAATGAATTTTCAATTAAACTTTTTCAAAATAAATCAAAAAACTAGACTACTTGTTCCCCTTCTGAAACCATTACAATTCAATCCTCCCTCCAATTTTAATGAAAAATCGTCTGCTTATTTTTTTTTGATAATTTTATTACCCCCTCCCCCCTTTCTGTTTTTAAAAAAATATTTTAGCTACAAATGCTTAGTTGGTTTTTTTTTTTTTTTAATGAAATCTTAGTTGTTTGAAACATTTTAAAATACAGATAATTTTTTTTCTCTAGAAATTGGATTGAATACAGTTATTTTCTTGATTTAGATTAGTATTTTTGTAAAATGAAAATTATTTATTTACTTATAAACACTATTTAAAATTTAGTTAGAAACAACTATAATGGATTTATTTTTTTAAATTTTTTTTATATTCGCTAGCGCAGACAATCTGATCTATTTATATACCACATATTGGTTTGCAAGACAAAAATTTGATCGTCACAATAGCTATAAATAATATCATAATTACCTAAATAATATCATAATTATAGAAATAATAATTTTTTAAAATATATTTTTAAATAAGTACTGTTTACTTATTTGTAGCTATATCATGACTTTATAGATTATTATCTATATATATCTTCAGTTAATTACTTGACCTATCAGATCCTTTATAAATGTTAAACCAACTAAATCCAAGTTCAAACCCTATGATACCAACATGTTATTATCTTTCCTAGTTTAGTAAGTAAATATTATTGGGTTTAATAAAATTTAAAATTATATAACAAAATTTCATTTTAGACTAGAATAGACTAATAAGATGTGCACAATATATATAATGAAATTTAGTTTCAAAAAGTACCTTTATTGATCAAAGGTTACAAAGCAATTCTATGGGTAATCAACCCATAGATGAAAACACATTAACTATTCTGTAGGCTCAAGGGTGCTGGGACCACATTCTGTTACCTGTACCTGTGGGTCAAAGATATCAAAAAGATACACTAAAATTATACAATTGGGTGGTGGCTCAAATTAGTCCAACTGCTTTACATAATAAACTAATAATTTCTGGCATCCTAGAAAAACTAAATATCACATTCAAGCATCAGCTCAATGATAGTCGATCAGGAGACACCATGGTCCATTCAATATGAAATCCATACAGGAGAGATGACTTTCATCCAACTAACAGGACCCCAGACAACACCCCTCCAAGAATCCATCAATGACCGGATAACCATAACCATGCTTTTTAAGTCCCAGACCCACCCCTTGGGTAAGGAATATCTGATTTGGGTTTCCTCCATAAGTGAGTTTTGCTTTCACAGAGTGTAACATTGATTAAGCAAATCCGGAGCATTAACCTAACCAAAGAAGGCATCGAGAACCAAGCCAGGCTATCCCATCCTTAGGTATGGCAATGATCGCTGTCCACCTTCACAATCAACAAACCCCTCATGTCCATGGAACCCACCCCTTAAACTGAAGGCTCAAATAAACATTAACCTATGATTGCCCATTAAACATTTTATGTGGGCAGTGACCAACTCAGTCTACTTGCCCAAAATGCACCGTTAAGCAAAAACTCATGAACAAATAAAGTTTATACGTATGAGTCCAAATAGGCCAGGACCACATATGGTCTACCTGCCCACCTAGACCAAGAAAATTCTATTACATTATCAAGGTGATCAACTACAAAGTACATGGAATCAAATCCATTTTTCACAGGTGATCACTTAAAAGTTTGTGAAATTAAATATCTTGATTTACAAAAGTACATGATATAAAATACATTGTTTCATAGTATTCTCAAAATCACAGCTAGATTTATCTGCACAAACAATTATACACCATTTGTCCATTTTGCTTAGCACCCTAAGGCCAGAGGAGGTCTAAGTCTGTTTGATAGCCTTATCAACCGTATATGTCCATCAAAGTTCAATATAACTATTTATTTCACTCAACTGCAAAGTTCTCTATGATTTACAATCAAGCCTATAAATTTCACTTAATTGTTTCAATTATGAAGAGTATGATTAGCATTGTAGAATTCCACTAGGTTATTCCAACTACAAAAATTGTAATTAGCTTTGTAAGATACTTTCCTATTGTTTTGTAGAACACAGAGGTTGATGGGAAAATCATATTTTAACAATTGGTTTCTGTAACCCTATAGTAGGCCTATTGTACTAAGATTTCAACAATGAGTCTTTCCTATTTGTATTATTTCAATTATGTTTGTCTAGATTGAATTCAATGACCAGTAATCAATGTTTCGGTTGTGCAATCCAATCGTTTGCAATCAATCTTTACAGTATTCTGAATAATTGTTGAATTAAGGAATGTTAATTAATTTGAAACTTCAGTATCTCTGTTTAGGTCTATAACATCATTTATACTTATTTTTATCTTTCAATCATCGTTTTTTGGCTCAGGATTCACTTTGATGTGATTTTGTGTTGATTTGAAATTTTTTTATTTTTTGTGGCACTCCAATTTCACTGGAAGTGGTCCAATAACTTTTGATTGGATCATCAGAAAAAATTAATTTTTGTGCAGGGAGATAGCTTAAATCTTAATCTATATTGTTTGATTCTAAAATTGAGATCGAATTAATGTTCAAAATATTTTTTTGCCTTATTTTTCCCCTGCACTGTTTTACTGCATTCGGCCACTTCAGGTTCAACACCAACATATAACTTTTTTTTTCATAACAGATTTACTGAATTTCTTTTATCTATTGTTCTATGATTATTTTTTATATCTAGTATGTTCCCTGGCTATTTCCTGTCTTCCATGGCTGGTTTACAGCCTTAGAAACTTGTTCTATTTTACAAATATCAGATGTTAAGGTGAAGTTCTTAAAACTATCTTTGCAAAGCATTTTTTTTCTTTAAGGTTTTCAATGGAGTTTAACTTCCAAATCATTTCTCAACTTGTTCTATTACTAAAAATTAGGATTTCTAGTAGCTCTTTTCATTTTTTGATCAATTGGTTTTATTTAAAATCTTTTTCTAAGTTTTATGTTACACCACAGCTTTTTAGGAATTACATATTCTGGCTTTTGCCTTTTCTAATAGCAGCCATTTGCATAAAACGGAACGCTAGAAACACTCAATAAAATAAAATAAATATTCCCAAAATTTATTATTAATAACTGTGTTATTATTATTTTATAAAATTTTGTTTATATTATAATTTGATTTACATATACATATAAATAAACGTTTGTGTTATATATGGGTGTGTGTTGAAAAGTGTTATACACTTGAAATTCAATAAACAATGCTTATTCTGTCCTAATCAATGTTTATCAACCAAAGATGAGCTATTGTACACTATATTCTATGAAAGCAAGAAGGGACTTGAAACAAAATATAACTTAATTCACTGTTCCTCTGTACATACTTAAAACATGTGTGTATGTTATTAAAAATTCAAAACAAAGCAAAACTCTTCATATTGTGCTAACAAGAGCAATCAATGGATGCTAGAAGGCTTGTGCATAAAATCCCTATCTAGTGCCTACTCATCTAATATCCCCAGACTAGTTTCTGGCTTGTGGCTTCATCATTGAGGAGCCTTGAATCTGAGAGCACTGCACCTAGATCTTAGGATCTAATGCAACCCTCCAGCACCCACTTTTTAATTCTATTTAACTACACAACTATGAGAATGAAATTGAAAACACAATATTTTCAATCCAAGCTCAATAGCTTATATAGTCATATGGGTCTGAACTCAATTCAGCACCCATACATTTTAGTGTCTTTGGCTCTTTAACAACCATAGACACCACTATCCTATTAGGCAGGATTGGTGTTAAACCACTAAACATCACATGATCACTATTTCATACTAGCACATAATTGTTATTAAACAATTCAAAACAAAGCAAAATGCTCCATATAGTAGTGCCATCTTGTGCTAACAAGAGCAATCAATGGATGCCAGAAGCTAGTGCCATCTTGTACTAATAAGAGCAATCAATGGATGCCAGAGCTTCTGGCATCCATTGATTGCTCTTGTTAGCACAAGATGGCACTACTATATGGAGAGTTTTGCTTTGTTTTGAATTGTTTAATAACAATTATGTGCTAGTATGAGATAGTGATCATGTGATGTGTGTATGTGAATATTTTATATATTTTACATTCTAACATATGTGTTTATATATGTGTGCATGTTTATACACGAGAAATTCAATTAAATTTATTTTTAGATTCAGTTTAACTTTTTTTGCTTACACATTTATTTTAAATCTCCTTGATCGTAGAATAAAGCATTCAATCTAAATAAAGAAGACATTTAAATCTTTAAAAAACACAATTTTTCTAGTACATTTTTGCTTCAGTTACAATAATAATCAATTCTTATATTACTTCTCAATGGTTTTAAAATATTTTGCCTATATTTTATAACACTCGATCTTATGTACATGTAATGTTATCTGTATTGGAATAGTCTTAACTTTCTAGTAGTGAGTGATCTTTTTCTGGGTTTTAATTATGAAAGTATTGGGTCCACTTTTATCTATCTTTCAAAAGGAAAATTTATTCACAAATCATAAGAATCATTTACAAAAAAAAGGACATTTACATATCAATCTCAATGGAGACCAGTTAACAAAATCAGAGGTTAGGCTTGTATACATAGAAAAAACAATTAATTTCATATCAATTACCTTAAAACATTAGTTATCACCAGAAATTGGAGACATATAACTTCCCATTCCAGAAATCATAGTTGTGGCCCATTTACATTAATCTGTTCATGTATATTACATATATGATGGTGTTACACATATAAGTTTGTTTAATGTAAGAACATGTAGACAATGATTAAAAACATATTTGGCTATTTAGTCTATAGAGCTTTATCTTACCAAGTGAAGAGCACTTCCAATGTTTCTGTGTGTATTAGTTTAACATTTAAATAAATTTTGAGAGATTAGTCATTATGAACCATATATGAAAGCCATACACTTTACTTATAGATCATGAGGTTAGCCAATCCAATATAGGGATAACACTCATAAAAATTACTTAAAAGCAGGTTTTCATAGAATACCTAAGACTGAAAATTATATGAAATATATCATAGATTCTTTACAGTAAACAAATCGGTTATCATTAAGCATTATTAAAGCAGTCTTAATATAATTATTGGGTCATTAATTAAAACTGATCCGTTAATCAAATGAAAGTCATTTCCTATTAATCATCAATTAGGTGAATAACTTTATAATAGCATTTTTTAGTTCTTGGATCTCTTCCATATAAAGTTTATCTAAAATGTTTTAGGTAAATGGTTCATTCAAATTTTCTTAGTATCTGTGGATTTACAACTTTATATTCTTTTCATCATCGATACACATTTTGTTTTAGGTTTATTAAAGCCTCTTGATGAAATACACAGGCTTATATATACCTGTGTCTATATATGTAATAGACAGGGTATGAGCACAGACTTTCACATGACCCACCACTCTCCACACTATCTCATAACACTGATACACCCGAACACACATATGTCGAAAAGATAAATAATCACCAATATAGGTATTTCATGCTAAACCAGCAATCATCAGTTGGTCTAGATTACCATCTCTACACATATATGCTACAAGTGCTCAGATATATATTAAGATAGTAAATCCTCCTACTTTAATGGACAGGCTTCAATCTACTCCACACTCCAACTCTTCAACTGTCCATCCAATTGAAAATCTGATGATGGAACGCTCAAAGGCCACCCTGAGGCCGAGATTATTGTCAAGCCTCTTGAATAAACTAAAACATTATTTTTATATTTATGCTTCTGTGGATGACTAATTGACTTGAGAATTTTAATAAAAATGGAGAAACTGACATGGAATTGACTTGGCTTTTCAAAAGCTTGTGTTATTCTTTTGTTTCCGATTAAATAAATGTTTCACAAGACTCACATTATTCTGTGTTTACCTCTGTTATCTACATTGAGATATAGGTTAATGTAAGACTACCATATCTATAATACAAATTTGATAGAAGTAAAACCATTGAACTCATTGAAATAATTGACAATTTGCTTTGCTCTATCAACACAATCCTTTGATTAGCGTCTATATAAATTTTTATAAATATGATTTATATAAGTTTTTTAATGGGCTGGAATGCAGTTTTCTGACAGAAATGAGCAAATAGATAATATACTGTTTTTCCATAGAATTATTATTAGTTAAGGTAGATTTGCCACTGAAAAAACATGAAAAGATTGTAAAGGATAATATCACTTTGAACATCAGCTTTCTGTACAAGGCAAGCATCAACTTACTTATAAAACACATCACAAGTCATCAAAAAAAAATTTATAATAATGTAAGGTGAGAGAGATTCATAAAAATCTATGACCCACATTTTATTTGGATTTTCTTGTAAGATTTGTTGGCATACTTGATTTATAATCAATATATACACATTTAAACACTTTTAAAATTGAAACATACATATCAGGACAATATAAATTATTTGTCTCTGTATCTTCTTCACCCACCATCAAAAAGCTCTTCAGATACAATATTATACCTAGAGAGACAACTATTATTTACCACCAATAACTTCTTTTCATCAATTTGTTTAATATTTTCATAATTTGGGACTTCCTCTTTCATTTTTCTAATTTCATCCCAAAATTTATTAAGTTTGCTCTTGACTATCATTCATTGATTTTTGTTCTAAATTGTCAGAATTTTCTTTCAACATTAATAAAATTAAGTTATAACTATCACTAACATATTTCATTTTATTTTTTAACAATTGTAAAAACAAAGACAAAACTCTTCACCATACAGTAGTGCCACCTTGTGCTAACAAGAGTAATCAATGGATGCCAGAAGGCATAAAATCCCTATCTAGTGCCTACTCATCCAATATCCCCAGACTAGTTTCTGGCTTGTGGCCATCATCAGTGAGGAGCCTTGGATCTGAGAGCACTGCAATTATGTGCTAGGATGAGATGGTGATCATGTGATGTTTAATTGCAAAAACACTAACTCTATAGATACTATAACCAACATTTACCATATTAATTTTCTGATGAAGTCATTGTTTGCTATTCTCTAATGTTACTTATCAATTAGCAAGTCATATATAACATGATGTTACTTTTATAAACTTGAATTGTACACTCTCTGTATTTCTAATGTTATTTCTATATTATCAAGTGTTTGAATCTAGTGTTACTATGAGATTGGAAAGTTTTATTTTGCTTGTGAAATTTCTTTCTATTTATATTTGAATATATTTTTCTAAGTGACATTTTACTTATTTTGAAAGGCCTTTTGGTCATGTTCATAAGTATTTTGAAGGCTAAAATTAGATTTATACTACCTGCAATTCCAGCCATTGCTTCATTTATCTATTGGGTACCCAAAAGGAATGTCTTTAATATAACTTTAACCAGTCTAATCTTTGTATGATCATATAGAAAATTGACAAGGGTGATGATGATTGAACCAAAATGGGTTATACATCACAATCAACTCCTCAAAATCAACTTTAGGTATTCAAAGTAGGTGTTCCCATCCAGAAGTAATATATTTTAAATGACTAATAAAAAAAAAAGCATACGTTTACAGCCTTTATTAGAGCATCATTTTTTCATGTGAAAATAAAAACTGAAGGAAATAACTTCTACTACTTTCAATCTCAACTAATATTTAGCAGTATCTCAGTCGATAAGCATTCTCTTAAGTTTTATACCAAACAGAAATTCTAAATGCTAGGAATAAACACTTCCAAACAATCTGAGATATAAAATGGCACTGGCAAATTGCATTTATAAAATTACTATAAACAAATCATTTACATAGGGCAATTAATAATTCTAAGGATTATATTAATCTTGAATCTACTTCCCATATTGTTTATGGAATAGCTTGCCCTCAAATTGTATATACATCGGGGGAACACATGCTAATATTGCCACCAGGATATATCAACACAAATATTTGTATAATAAAGCCAAAAATGAAAATGAAACTAAGTCAATATTCTGGGAGGACCAAGTTACAACCACTCACATTTTTAAACTGACTGAAGCCAGCATTATTTGTTCTGAGAGAGATGATGTTAAAAGAAAAGGAAAGGAAGCCTATCTAATAGGCAATAATAACAGTGTCATCAACAAAAGAGAGGCTTACTTTACTCTCTCCAAAGCATGGAATATTTAGAAATTTGCATATTTGAATATTTTACGTGAACATACATTATTAAAAAAGCATTTATTGTGTATTATCCGTTAATTGGCTATGATGCTGGGATTTAAACATTGCCCCAAAAGTGCTTACCTATGAAGGATTGAAAGGAAGCTTCACTGGTTTATATATATTTAACATATTTATACTTATTATATAATTTAAAAAATCTGTTCAAAGTGAAATGATAAAATTAACATCCATACAAAAAATAAATAAAATAATTACTAAAAAATAAAAATAAAATACAATTAATGAAATACAATAAACATAAACTTATTAGGATCTTTTCTTTTCTAAAATTTTAAAAGGTAACATCTTATTAGTAGAGCTAGATAGTATTATATTAATTTTATATTTATACAGTTCCATGACAAATGAATGCTATCTTAACCTAGGAATATCAGGTAGTGGTTTATATAGTGAATACATATTTGTTTATTTGTTTTAATTCATAATTATTTAATCATATTTATATTATAAACACAATACACATCATGCATGCATACACATCCATGCCCATTGTAAAATAGTACTATTTAATCAGTTCACCCGCCCCTTTATTCAATTACTATTTTTTATAGTAATTTTTAAGATCTCACTAAAAGGATAATTCTTTGTCAATATATTGCTGAATGACCATCTTTCAGATTTTGTTTGCATTACAGTATACTGAAATTGATTTCTTATTTACCATAACATGATGGAATAATATTGTCTCTCCATTACTCTTATATACTTACTAACTAATAAATATCCTGATTAAAATTAGTAATAAGAAAAATTCAAATTTAATTACATTTTTCATGAAATCATGGCTAATGAAGGTCACCATATGCAGTTTGTGCAGGGAAACACAAAGGTGATTTATCATGGGGACACCAAGATACTAAGATAATTAATAAAATTTATAAGTAAATGAAAGTGTTTGCATTTTCAAATAATTTCATTATAAGGAATATGTTCCTAGTGTAAATATTTTTTTAATTTAAATAGGAAAAAATACTTTCTTACTTATTGTGAAAATTGCCGGAGACTTGAATTTTGAGACTTAAAATATACTATGGATTTATTCTTATCATTATGCTAAACCAAACAGGTTGATGCTAATTTGTAACAATCATTAATAAAACTTATATGTAAATGTTTAAATTTCTGAGACCCTTTATTGTTAGAAACACATTCTGATTATAAATATTTTTTAATTTAAATATAAGAGGAATACTTTTTACTTAGGCTTATGACAACTGCTTGAACTGAAAATATACTCCATATATACACTACCTTTGTACAAAACTGAACATGCTGATACCTGTTTGTGATTATAATTAATAAAATTTATATGTAAATGAAAATGTTTAGATTACCCAAACATTAATTCATATAAAAAATAACCCATTATTTTAAGCCAATAAACATCACATGATGAACATTTCTTATGCTTGCTTATAACTGTTATTAAAACAGGCAAAACTCTATATGTATTGCCACTCAATGCAAGCCAGAGTAATCAATGGATGCCAGAAGGCTTGTGCATAACATCACCATATAGTGCCTACTCATCCAATATCTCCAGACTAGTTTCTGGCTTGTGGCCTTCATCAGTGAGGAGCAAGGCTCTGGCTTGCATTAAGTGGCAATATGTATAGAGAGTTTTGCCTGTTTTAGTAACCCATTATTAATAATTTATTTAAAAATAAAATTTATTTTAAAAATATTATTTCATAATTACAGTAATATTGCATGTAAAAAAATTAAGTTTATCAATGATATATTGCAGAGCTCATATGTATCAGACGGTTTAGTCTAGTGGTAGGGTATCCATCTCTCAAATGTGAGCTCCTTAGATTAATTCTATTAAGTGGCTTGTGGAAAATTTTTTAATAACAACATATTTTTTTCACTCTTTTTTTTATTAAGTCATATTATCTTTTTTTACATGTTTTTTTTGCATGCCAAAATATTTAATTCTTAACAAATTTTATGATAACTATTACTTTATAGAATTCTCTTTTAATAATAAAACTCCTATATAATTTTACTATTGACATAGTCTAAAAAAATTTATCTAGTGAAACAAACCAAGTATTTGAGTTTTTATATAGTTATCCAGCATAACCTATAAATAAACAATATAAAGTGAAGAGACATTTTAATCATTTTTAAAATATATTGAAAAAAAACAATCTAAATAGAAATATTGAACATTTTTCTTGATTAAATATCTAATTGTCAAACCACATAATATCATGTGTTTAGTTATTAATAAGTGTTAAAAAATAAAATAATATAGGAATATAAATATTTTATTATTGAAAAAAAAAAGGAAATGAAATTACTTTGTTAATAGAAAACATAAACAAGTTTTGTATGAATGAAAAATAATGAAAGCATTTTTTAAAATAAAGAACTTTTTTAACAAAAATGTGCAAATGGGCTGTAAGAGTTTTATCCATCATGTTATTTAAAACTGACTCACTTTGGTGGTCCTAATAAAATATTAAGATTATGTGATCAATAAACAATGTATGTCATCATCACCAACCATTATCAATCCACTGCAGGATGAAGGTCTTCAAGTTCAATCCATCTTCTCCAATCTTTACCTTCTCTTCTCCACCTCATCCCTGCACACTTTCTTATTTCATCCATCCATCTCACATATGATCTCTTTCTGGGTCTTTTACAATCTCTTGGAATCCAGTTTAAGATTTCAATTGTCCATCTATTATCATCTCTTCTAGCAATATGTCCAGCCCAACTCAACTTCAATCTTTTAATTTTTTCAATGAGGTCAGTAACACCTGTTTGTTCTCTTACCCATACATTGCATTTTTGATCTCTTCTTGTTATTCCCAACATGCATCTATCCGTACTTCTTTGAGTGGTCTAAAGTCTCTGTATTGTTCTTCTATTAAATGTCCAAGTCTCAGATCCATAAATAAACATTTAAAATATCATATTATATATATATATATAATTTTCAATTCACACCAACCATGTATATGTTTTTATTAACAATTATTATTGAATGAAAACAAGTAAAGATTTTGTTAATAGAAATATATACATGTTTGGTGTGAATTAAAAATTATGAATGAATTTTAAAGCAAAAAACATTTTAACAAAAAAATGCTAGTGGGATGTAAGTGTTTTATCAGTTATGTTATTTAAAATTGAATTAATTTAGTGGTCTTAATAAAACATAAAAGTTATATGATCAATAAACAATGTAAGTATGAACATTTAAAATATTGTACTACATATGTAATAAATTATAGTTTTAATTTAAATTTGACTTTAAAGTGATACTTTACTAGCAATAAAAATATATTTGCAAAGTTAGAATAATTATTGCCAGATGATTATGTAACAGCAGCTCTAATCCCAAATTACTAATAATGAAATGACACCACATAAAAAATTAAATAATAGTGAAAATATTTTATCACTGAAATCATAAAATTTTGATAATAAAAAATGTGGATAAGTTTATGCATGAGAGATTTTCAATGGGTTTTCAAACATCAAGGGCTGTTTTAATCAATTACTGACCAGGATGGAACTCAAAGTTGAAGAATTTCAATGAATCACATTCTGAATGTAGATAAGATTTGATGAGTAAAATATATATTATTTAATTACTTATATAAAGTCAGAGCTGATCCGAGAAGAGGAGAGGAGCAGTGAAATTGTTTCATGGGTATGTATGGTGTTGGTGGTTCTTGTAAATATAAGAACACTTAATATTTAAAAAATTGTCTTATTTATTTGTAGATATTTCCTATCTGTACCAACATTTTTGCAGGATTGTCCAAAAATAATAAGAAAACTTTTGAAAAAAAAAAACCAGTTAAATATTTTAAATTTATTAAATAAATATTTTTGTTTTAAGATATTATTTAATTATTGTTTTAAAAATTATTGTTTTAAACATTAATATTTTATTTTATCATGCGTTTTATTCTTATGTTTATTTTATAGAAATAAATGAAAAAAATATGTAAGATATTTACCAAACACAATAAATGAGTAAATTTATCTTTTCAAGATTTTTTTTTTTAGCGAAAATGCTGGAAAAAATGACTTTTAATTTACAAATTTTATTTCAAACAATGGCTGGGGGCTAAAATTTACCTTGCGCAAAGGCACTTCTTTGTAATGTGGTGGGGTTGCTGGTCCTCGTTTTTATATAACAATTATTATTCAATTACTCCCATATCTATGACAATGAAAGACTACATAATTCATAATATAGAGGATTTAAACACAGAGTTTCAAGCTCATTTAGCTATCCACTCTATCTCCTACAACTAATTTACATGACCACACACAGGGGAAAAAGAAATGATCTCCAATATGTACATTTTCTGCTGAATCAGCAGTCATCAGTTGGTCTAGACCATAATCTCCCACACGTATATATAATCAGTGCTAGTATCAGTGAGTGGATAGCTGAAGAGAGCTTGAAAGTCAGGGTTCAAATCCTCTATATTACATCTAAACTCCATGTATATAAATTATACTTCTATTCAAATAGTATAATTAATAATATAAAAAAAAATTATTGATTAATTAATTCAATTTTAACACGCATTATTTTAACTTAAAATAAATTATAACCTTTTATTTTTTAAAAGTAAAGGAAAAATAATTCATCTAATCAATATTTGTTGCTTTTATAGACATATCGTATTTATTCTATTTAATTCGTTTATCAATAAAAAAAAATTAGATTAAAAAAATAATTATAGGCATTAATTACTTCATTTGCACCAAACTTCTTCACCACATATAAAGATTTATCAAACTTGTGCAAAGTTTTTACCCAACATTTAATGCTCTTATTAAATTGAAAACTCACTATATCTATTATCTTTACGGAAAATCTCTAGAGAATCGCATCACAAGCAATTTTGACCATTATTATCATGAACATCGTTGCTATACAACATTTTCTTTCTTCTTATTATTTTTCCTTTCTCTTCCTTCAAAATTAAATAAATATTTGTTTCAGAAAAAACGAAAATCCAAGGAAAAAGTCAAAATGATAAAAATGTGAATTACATGTTATATTTTAGATGTCTTCAAATTTTGTGATATTTTATATTTTGTATCAGTCAGCTTATTTTTAGTAAAGAGTTGTATATTACTCTCTGCATAGTTTGATGCCACGGAAGAGTGAGTAATTCAGAGGCATAAAACTCATCAAATTCCCAATCTTTCTTCTGATACTTGAAATTCTTATGTACTCTTTACAAAAAATTATTTGATTAATCAAGTGTTGGTGATCTAGTGGTTAGCATAGCTGCCTTCCAGGCAGCTGGGCCGAGTTTGCTTCCCGGTCAATGCATTTGACATATTAAAAAATTATTTGATTACTTTCTACCCTGCAGATTGGTGCAAGTGTAGCTTGGAGCGGTTTGAAATTTAACATTTGTGGATATGGTCCATATTTATCATTTTTATTGCCCAAACTTCTTATAAACTTCTGAGTCACAAAGCTATTTGATTACCTTTGTCCCTCACAATTTAGCACAGTGGTAGACTATTAGAGTCTGGAGCATAATGTGCTTGTATTATTTCAATTTTGGAACCTCTAATTGTAGAACTTCTTATGAATTCCCGAGCAATAAAGACATTGTTTATAAACTAAACAATAATATTTAAAACAGCATTACGCTGTTGCACATGCGCTTTGAAGATTTTAACTATAAATGAATGAATACTAACACTCAACCACACGATAAAGTCTTTGGAAAAGATAGAATGGTCTTGAAAAATATGTATTTTCGTGTTCATAAATATTTTAAATTAAAGTCATAGGTGTTTGCAGTTAAAAGAGATTGTTCCTCAAAATATCATCAAAATCTTTAAAGTCAGTTGAAATGTATTATTTCTGTTATATTGTATCTAGACATACTGTGACTGACAAAATCTTCATTAGAATCGAATAGTGAGTTTTTAATCCTTGATTGCATTTATTTGAGACGAGTCATTTGATGTAACAAAACTTTGTAACCATTAGATCACTGAGTAAGGATCAACCTGCATATAAATATTACTCCTAAAACCAAGAATTTATTAAATAGTCTTAAATTTCTCAAACAGATCTAGTTTAAAATGTGTTCTTCATAAAACAGAAAAAAATAATTACTGATTTAAAAACCAACGAACACTTGATTATTAATGACAAATTAAGTCAATGATTTAATATGGAGATCTAGATGGTTGTACAATAAAATTAAAGGTCTTGGTTGGATATATTTTTATGACTATTTGTCATCATAAGAAGTACTGATGTTGAGGATCTAAGCTAGACCATGTATGTCCTTGAAAATTTGTGGTAACAATCATCAGTTGTCTCAGCATCTTCATTTTTCATATTTGATGAAGTTGCCAGATAGTCTATTCTTGGTCACTTCAGAAAATTATTTATCAGACACGTACAGAACTGCTTTTTATGTTTTATAAGTAGATTAATTCCTGATCTTTTACATATTTTTTAACAGCTGGAAATCCGTTCATAGAATAACTAAGTCTAAAACTACTACCATGATAATTCAGAAGTCATTTTCTCAAAGAATTATTTAAATAAACTTACTAATAATATTCACTATCTTCTATCAATGCTAATTTATTTATCAGATAAAAAATCTAATATTATTGAGTTGTACTGGGAATAGGTTTAAGGTATCAGCATTACATATTTGATCATTTATTTATGGGTGTGTTCAATTATTTCTATGAACCCATTTTTGTGATCATTATATGATAGTAAATTATTAAGTGGAATACAAAATCTACCTGAGATGACCTCATCAATGATGTAAAGAAGATAAAATGAAATGTCATTCAAAGTAATGTTTAACATCTTATAGGACTAAATATGTTTCAGACATTGTCATATATGTACCTAATAATATGCCCATGATACTCTCTCTACCAGTGCAAAAATCATATATGTACTTCATACTGTGCCTACGACATGTTACTAGTGCAACAATTTATTTTTTAAATTCAGTATGTAACATTTGATATCTACAAAACATCGGAAAAAACTATTACAACAATGTAAGTTTGAATATGAATAATGATATCCCAAAAGTAAATGATATTAAAGTGGAAATTATTGTAAACTTGAAGAAAGCTATGTATAAATTAATATAAACCTTCCAATAAATGAAAAACAAAAAATAGACTTACCTGTATTTTAGCTCATATCATATTTAATTAGGTGTTGAATGACACATTGTACAATTTGAGTAACAGAACAGACAAAGGCACCAAAAATTCCAGGCAAGCAAGAAATGCTTAAAAATATTATGAAGTAATTTTATCAAAATAAATTATATTTTTGTTTAAATATTACTTATATTTTATAAATTTGTCTTATACAAATTGCTTATAATCCCTTGTTTATTATTATTTCTTAAGATCTTATTTATGTTCATCCTAATTCTAACAAGTAATTTAGCATTAACAAGTTAAAACTTGAACTTTGTATGTGTTTACTGTTTACAGAATGGCATGAATTTGAACCTTGTTCAAATTTATATTTGTTCTATACATATATAAATGATTTTCTTGCATAATTAAATTAATATTTTTGTTTTTATGAAATTGTATGTTTATCTGCTAAACAATCTAATATTTGCTTTTGGTTCACCTAGTGAAAGTTTTTGAAAATGCTCAAAATTCACTTATGTATAAAATCTTTCTTTTATACTAAAAATGAATAAGCTGGACTTTATTTTTTAAAATTTAATTTTATACTTGAATAATATTCTAAAAAATTACATTTGACCTTTTTAAATATTTAAAAACTTATTTGTAAATCAGAATAAATTAAAAAATAACCAAACACAGACTTTTATTTTAAAAATAGCCCATTAATTTCAATATATATACACATTGTATGTTATATTAGTTCATATTATAATAAATCAAGATTTATAAAAAATTTTGTCGATAGTTTGTTATGCGTATGTATGTATGTATATATATATTGTAAATCAAAATATCAGAAAGTAAACATCAAGGTAAACATTATGTGCAATGTGTGTCCAAACATTATTTCAAAAAATGAATGTTTTTTAAAGTTTTTTTTATATTTGTGAATAAATGAAAGTTGACTTGTGACAAAACTATCAAATTCTGTTTTAAAATCTGATATTTGTTTTATATGTATTAAAATATTGAAAAAATCTCTCATCATGTCAATTTTGACAAGTGATAAGCCTAGCTATGAGTTTCACATGAAGCACTGTCAAGAAGGCAAGAACATTCTTATATTTTTTTCTGTAGAAAACAATAGAGAAAAGTCTTAGATGTTATTCACTATTTATAAAATACTAACCTCTTCAGATTTTTTTCAATTAAAAATTCAATAAAAGTCCTTTGGTTATTATCACTTATAATGACATTAATACTACATTCTAAAGCTTCCGAACAATCACTTTTTCTGAGTGAAGTTCCCAATGAATATGAAAGTTATATCTGTTAATTCTATATAATGTGCAATAAACAAATGATTTTCCTGTCAAACAACATAAGTTACTTTATATTTTTCCAAATTATTTTTGTATCTCTCTTGTATATTTGTTATATATATATATATATATATATATATATATATATATATATATATATATATATATATATATATATATATATATATATATATATATATATATATATTGTAATTTCTGTTTTTTGTTCAATAAACTTATAATTAATATATTTTATTTTTACTCACTTATACATTTTTATTGGTGGGAGAGGGATAGGAATGTGAACTGTGATGAGATATGATGTATTTGGCTTCTCCTTAACCAAAGTCAAGAATATCTCAGCAACTATGCCCAGATAAACCTGTTAGCCACTTTATTTTCCATTCCCCACTCTAAGTCTTCCCATATTCTGCCCTATCCCATTTCCACAACATAATCTTTGTCAACTCTATGGCCTTTAAATCTAAATCCCCCTTATCTTTTCGCAAACCCACCATAAAAGCTAATAACTCACTTTCTGTATAGTCACTTTGTTCATACCTATTCTCCCATAACTTCATTATCTGTACCCTTTCTGCTTTCAAGCATTTACATTCAATCAATAGATGTCTAATATTTTCTATACCTTCTTTACATAATTTGCATGCTAAATCGTCCATAGTTTCCCATTTACATATATATTCTCTTGTTGCTAAAGATCCCATTTGAGCCTTAAACAATAAACTACTTTCCTTACTATTATCATAAATTAACTCACTTCTAATATTCCGTTTACTTCTATATATATATTTAAACTCTTCTTACCCTCCAGACTACTTCTCCATCTATCCAACTCCCTATTTTTTATTAATGCTTCTATTCTCTTATCCAATTCCTTACCACTATAACACTCAACAATCCTCCTAACACAATCATCCCACCTTTTATACAAGTCATCATCATCATCATCATCATCAACCATTATCAATCCACTATAGGATGAAGGTCTCTCCAGGTTTAATCCATCTTCTCCGATCTTTAGCTTTTCTTCTCCACAACACCGCTGCACATTTTCTTATTTCATCCATCCATCTCACATGTGGTCTCTTTCTGGGTCTTTTACAATCTCTTGGAATCCAGTTTAAAATTTCAACTGTCCATCTATTATCATCTCTTCTAGCAATATGTCCAGCCCAACTCCATTTCAATCTTTTAATTTTTTCAATAAAGTCAGTAACACCTGTTTGTTGTCTTACCCATACATTGCGTTTTCGATCTCTTCTTGTTACTCCCAACATACATCTCTCCATACTCCTTTGAGTGGTCTGAAGTCTCTGTATTGCTCTTCTATTAAGTGTCCAAGTCTCAGATCCATAAGTACGAACTGGTAAAACACATTTGTTAAAAAACATCCTTTTCAAACACATAGGCATATTTCCTTTTAGTATCAAGTTACTTCTACCAAAAGCACTCCAACCAAGTTTAATTCTATGATTAATTTCCTCCATTATGTTCCATCTGTATGAATCATCTGACCAAGGTATTTGTAACTATTAACTTCTTCTAATTCTTCATAATCAATCTTTATTTTCATATTTTGAGCAAATCGATTAAACATTACTTTAGTCTTTTTAACGTTTATCTTTAGTTCTACTTTTCTACTTTCATCTGCTAACTCCTGCAACATTTCCTGCAGCTCTGAAGCATTATTTGCAAAAACAACTACGTCATCTGCGAAATCTAAATGACTTAAATACTCTCCATTTATTTTCACTCCTTTAGTTTCCCATTTTAATCCACAAAATACTTCTTGCAGCACTGCTGTAAAAAGTTTTGGAGATATGGAGTCACCTTGTCTTACACCTTTCTCAATGTTGATTTTTCCAGTATCATTATGTAATCTAATTGTTGCTGTTGCATTTTTATAAATATTCTTTAAAATATGACAATATCCTGGATCTATACCTTGATGATCCAATGCTTTAATCACTGAAGAAATGTGTATAGAATCGAATGTCATTTCATAATCTACAAATCCAAAACATAATGACAACTCATATTCATTTGTCCTTTCTATGACTTCTCTCAATACCTGGATATGATCTATTGTACTAAAACCACTTTTAAATCCAGCTTGTTCTCTTGGTTGGTGGAAATCCAAAGTTCTCTGTAGACGAGTTGTAATTATCTTGGTAAAAATTTTATATAAAATTGATAAAAGGCTGATAGGTCTGTAATTTCTAATATCTTCTTTATCACCTTTCTTAAATATTAATATTATTACTGCATTCTTCCAATCTTCCGGTACATCTTTATCATTTAGACATTTGGTATATAATTTTGCTAAAATTGTTTCTATTTCTTCACCTGCTTCTTTTAATATATCAATTATAATTCCATCATTTCCTGGAGCCTTTCCTTTCTTCATACATTTAATTGCATGTCTCACTTCTTTATTTAAAATTCTGGGCAATTCGGAAGATGTAATAGATATAGGAGGTACTTGTTCATTATTACTATATAATTCTTGATAAAAATCTTCTACCAATTTCATGATGTCATCTCTCTTTTTAGTAATAATGCCATCTTTTTTCTTATTGCAGATATAAATTTCCTACCAATACCAAAATGTTGTTTAACATTCTTGAGACTTTATTTTCTTCTACAGCTTTCCTTGCTATTTCACAGTTATACTTTCTTATATCATTTTCAACTCTTTTTCGTACCATTTTACAAAATTCGAGATATTCAATTCTTTTTAATACATCATTTTTGTATATCTTCATATTCCTTCTTTTCTTCATAAATTAGCTAGTCTTAGTAGAAATTTTATTAGTCAATTGCTGCTTTTTTCTACCAGCTATCTTTATTGCAGTTTTTAAAAGGGTATCAAGTTATTTTCATATTAATTTCATTCAAATCTGAATCATGTTCAAAATCTACTAATACTTGAAACCGATTTGTAAGTTGTAATTTAAATTCATTAGAATGTTTCTGAAGATTAGGAATATCAACTGTAAATATAGTTTTTCTTAATAATTTTTGTCTCTCTAGTTTTACATTAACATGTATCTTACCCCTAACTAATCGATGATCACTTTCTGTGTTAAATTTATTAAGAAAATTACAATCTTGAAATATATATTTCCTGTTAGTCAAAATATAATCCAATTCTGCTGTACCTTCATTTGGATGCTTCCATGTCCATTTTCTTCTAACATTTTTCTCAAAAAACGAATTCATAATATAAAGTTTTTCCTTCTCTGCAAACTCCACAAGTCTATGTCCTCTCTCATTTCTATTACCATAACCAAAATTACCTACAACACTTTCATCTTTCATTTGTTTACCAATTCTAGCATTAAAATCTCCCATAACAATTTTAAAATGTTGTTTACTCTGATCAAAAGCCTTTTGTACATCCATATAAAAATCTTCTACTATTTTATCACTGTGAGAACTTGTTGGGGCATAAACCTGAATTATCTGCATTTGATATCTGCTATTAAGTTGTATAACTAATCTTGCCACTCTGTCTGATACACCATCAATCTCCACAATATTGTTCTTCCACTTTTTATTTATAATGAATCCTACTCCACTTGTATTTCCAATATTTGTGCCTTTATAATAGAGCATATGTCCACTTTTTAAATCAATTGTCTCTTCAACTTTTCTTCTAACTTCACAAAGTCCAATAATATCCCATTTAATATAAGAGAGTTCTTCTTCTAATTCTTGCAATCTTCCTTCACTTGAAAGTGATCTGCAGTTGTAAGTACCTAAATAAAAAGTCGTCATCAAATGGCAGCCTGGGTCCGCCTCCAGGATATTCTTAGCACCCTCCGCCTTCGGCCACCAACTGCTGCCTTGGTTGGTGACTTTACAGCCTCCTGGGAATAAGGGCCATGCTTTATTTTTGTCCGTCATAATTGTATATATGTATTGGAAAAATATTTATCATTTACACAAACATTCATTCTGCCTTATCAGGCATATATAAATTCTTTATCCAAATCTTTTGCATACCAAATTACCTTTCTCACCCATCTTGTTACCTGCCCTTTACTCATAAACCAATTAAACACTATTTTGGCTATTCTTTTACTATCCATAAACTGCAACCTACCAAACATTTTCATTTTACTTTTTGCATCTCTCATATAGAAACTTGACCATCCCATTTCTCCTTGAATTGCCTCCTTTGCTGTCCACATCTCTGCATCTAATGCATGTCTTCCTACTTCTCTTTGTACTTTATCTAAATAATCTAAAATCCTTTTACTAACATATAATGCATCATTACCATATGTTAACCCTGTTACTGCAACTCCCTTCCATGCAATTCTAGCTACATCATATTTATTATATGAAAATACTGTTAGTTTCTTTACCAAACTCTTTCTTTTCTTTGCTTCATTTACCAATTTTTTCTCCCATTCATCCAAGCAATTTTCCTGATTACATAAGATGATTCCCAAATACCTATATCTATCTACCACACTTAAACTTATATCCCCCAATAAAAAAAACTACATCCTCTCTTTCCCCAGTATTCACCATCATTATATTTGATTTTTCTTCACTAAATTTAATCCCCATCTCTTTACCCACCCTTGCACATGTCCTCAACATAGTATCCATATCTTCTCTTCTTTCTGCACATAAAAAGATATCCGCAAAAAAAGACCCGACAAAGTATATACTCCTTTGCCACCTATTAACGGTATCTCTACCCCTCTTCCTAGTCTTTCTATTGCTTTCTCTATTTCACTCAAAAACAAAAAAAACAAAATCGGTGACATAGGGCATCCTTGCCTTAATCCCACCCCATTTTTAACTTTAACTGATTCTATATTCCCTAATTGGTAAGTATAATAATTATTTTCATATAATTTCTTAATAATATTTACTAAAGCTTCATCCATTCCCAAATTGGCTAATCTTATCCATAATCTATTTCTATTTACTCTATCATATGCTTTCTCTATATCTATACAACTCATATATAATGATCTACCAGAATTCCTACTCATCTCCATAAGTTGTGTAACTACAAACAAAGTATCTCCTATATGCCTATTTGACCTAAAACCTCCTTGCATTTCCCCCACTACACTAAAGTATTGCCCACAGGTGGTGAACTCTACTGGCAACTACTGTATTTAAGCAACACAGAGGGTATATTCTATATATTAACATCAATTAGTTGAATGCTTAAATATTATACAAACTAAATATATATATTTTCATTTATTGGCAGGTGTGTATTCATTTATACATAGAATACTGGGAGTTTACAGTAACTTCCAATTTAATTTAATAACAATAAAAGCTGTGAAATTTATTTTAAGTTCCACTGTTCTGATTTTTAAATAACTTTCATATGTGATGTAGAAAATAGAAACACAATATTTTAAATGCATATCTGTTATAAAAATTCATGAAAAGCTTGGAAACAATCAAAGAAAATGTTGATGCAAATCATTAAAAGTGTGTTTCTAATAGAAAAGTAAAATATGAATATATATAAAATTATTAATATTTGGAATTTGTAAAAGTGATGTAAGATTAGCCTGCTTGTATAGAAATATATTAAAAAGTAATATGTTGTTTTACTGAGAGTGTGTTTTCAAATTGTTTGTTAATGGAAGCTTATAATCATGTGTTGAATTGCATTTACATTTTTCTGCAATAAAAATATTGTATAAACTTCATAAATGTGAAACCATTTTCTATTCCTTAGTGGTATTTACACATATATTTTTGTCAGCTGGTCATTTCCTTATATCTTCATTTACTGTGGATTGAAATGATTTTTTCTGTCAGATGAATACTTTCTGGTTTAATATACTTTTACTGTAGGCGCAATTACCATTATGTCACTCAAGTCATAATCAAAAGTTGTATCAAATTCCTAGCTGGAGCATGTGGTACTGGGGATCATTTGTGGCTTGATAATTTTTCGAAGAACCATTTTCAAGTAATAGTGTCGTTTGTGCGATCACTTACAATGTAATTACTTGGTTATGAAAATAAAAAAGACAATCAAACGTTTGGAAATACAACATTGCTCAAAAAATATAACTTGCAAAATTTATTACTTTTATTGTCCATTTTGTGGTATTTAATGTTGTACAATTCTTAAAATGATTAAAAGGCAAATGAAATGATAGATACAGTATTAAGCATTTGCACCAAAGTGGAGCAATAAATGATGGTCGATGTTTTATAACATCTGTATAGCTTGAAAAAGTTAAAACCTTAAAAAAATTAAGTTAAGTCAACTACAGTTAAAATTGAAGTAGAGACTTACAAAAAGAACAATTCTATAAACATTTTCAAAAAACAAGCAAATTATCATAATAAAGAAAGAACAAAAAAAGACACTGTAAGGAATGAAAGTAAAGAAAAAAATGGATCATGAAATATAAAGTAAGTGTAATTTATTAAAAATCAAACATTTATATTTCTAATTTTAAATCAGTAAAAGTTGACATGAACATGTCTCTGTGATATCATTTAAATAAGTCAAAATAGTGTTTAAACCTAACATTAATATGATAGATATGTTTTAATTTTACTGATAGGTTTCAGAGATCAACATCTGAATTGGTGGAATTATCTTCCTTCGATATCGTCCAATACATGGAAAAGTTGCATACTACTTGTTCTATAAGAATGAAGAAATTAAACCAATTTACAATTTAATTGATATATTCTTGTTAACTAGGAATTTGATTAAAATGGTTACTATGATAAAATATTTGTTTAGTATCTGGAAGCTTTACGAAAATACGGAATTTATTTATGGATTCACCCATAAAGTTATTCTTTTTGAAAGAAGACAATTATTGCTTTTTGGTATATTTCATACAGAATCTGTAATCAAATTCTTATACAGACTTTGTATTTTAGTCACTGATAAGAAGAAAAATCGAATAGAATATGTTGGGATATTTTTAGAAATGAATGTGCTTATGAAACTATACCAGTAATGGAAAAAAGGGATTTTGGAGAGTATCAGTTTATGTAACCTTTTAGATTATCTAAACAGTTTATAATATGAAAAAACAGAGTTTGAAGAGTATTATTAAGAGGGATAGTGTTATCAAAATCACAATACTGTGGATTTGGCACAACTGAGATTTTAAAAGTATCTCTGCACACAGTTATGTTATTGTGAGTAGGCCAGATTTGGAAGAAAAGGATTTTGACAATATCTTCAAAAGTGACAATCTTATCTAGTTTAGAATACTTTAAACAATAAATGATTGTGAAAAGTATTCTCAGGGATGACTATTTATATAGTTCAGATTACTCTAGATTGGTAAGTGGAAAATTTTGAAACTTTTCCTCAAAAGAAATTCTAGGCAGTTCAGACAGCTCCAGTTATTGAAAATATTTTGGAGGGTTTCTTCAGGATTTGACAGTCATATATAGTGTAACGATATATAAATATGTCGTTACATTAATTATAAAATAAAAACTTAAAAGTTCGCAAATAAAATTTAAAAACTAAATGCTAAAATTAAAATGTTAATTAAACGTATATACATTCGCACAGAGGCCAAACTTTAAAAATATTTAAAAAAAAAACAAAAAAAAACAAATAAGTATTTGAATGTATTTTTTTATAAAAAAAAGTACAAGATTTAAAGATAAAGTATTTTTGTAGATGGAAATGATTGTTTATTAATTATCCAAAAGCTGTGTAATTAAAAAGTCAGATCAAAAGTAGATAAGAGAATAAAGAGATTTTAGCTTGACCTATAGAAGCAGCAAATGAAGGCCCGGACCATAACGAAAAAATGGAACAGTGACGTCTTTGTTCATGGAATCCATAGGAGGATTATAAAAAGAAAAATATTGAGTTCCAGTTAGCTTTTTTCAACTTGGTTGGGTGAGACGAGCGATAAAGACGCACTTTATCGTTCTCTCTCACTTATCTCTGAAATGAAATGACTGTGATAACATGAAACAGCAAATGCCACCTCCTGAACATTAGATCTATCTTTCAAATAGACTCCGTGGAAATTGACACCAGGAACCGGGAGCTCTTCTACCGTAAGCTATATGAAATGAACAATTATTAAAATCGATTAAGAACTTTCGTCAAGTTGTACAAATTAATAAACAAGCCAACTTAAATGTTAAAATGGACTCTTGTCTGACTTTTGTAAGTTTTTAAATCAAATTAATAATGTTTAATTTTATGTTTTCCGATTGTTAAAAAATCATTTCCATCTTATTATTTGTAGTAATATTTATTGTAGAAATTTAAATGCATTACATTTAAGTTGGGTATAGACGTTGCATAGATTCGTTAGCGGTTGATTATGTTGTGGTTTTCCCAGTCGATTAGAATATATAAGTCAAACAATGTCACTGCAGTGTCTTATTGATGAACACTAATGGGCCTCCTGTATTCCCTCAGCAATTGACGTTATCGATTGACTTTGTATTTTGATCGGTTGTGTTTATTCTGGAATGTTTTTGACCGTGGAATCTGTGCAGTCGATCTATACTCGACATTATAAACCAATTGTATAAAAATAATCTGTGCGAATATCTAAATGTTAAATTTAAGTCGGGCATGAATGGCTATATAGATTTGTAAAGTTATATTAGGGAAGGGTAATCTTAGGCTATTTGTTTCGTAGTTAAATTGGGTCAATGGATTGGATATATTTATGTAATTTTTAGATGTAGTTTGAGATCCGCTACTGGCAGGATTATATATATACGCCACACTTCTTCTGTTTGCCTATGGATGGGTTTGTAAGACGGCAAAGGACCGCAGTCCATTTCCTGTGGAGTTTTATGTTTATTGTTCTACTCGCCAACAGATGTAGCATTCCTGGTTGCTAGAGAGACAATTGTTTTTCTCTAATTCTACTTACTGATCAGATGTACATTCCTGACAGTATAGTATTTTGTGTTGCCGTATTTTCATGCTACATTGAATACATAAATGTATCAGATGGATTGGTGCCGGTTTTATTGCGAAATTTGTTGCCTAAGGTTAAATCAGGGAAGAATATTTTCTTTTCAAATGCAGATCTATGTAGTCTATTCATACTTGACTATCTAAATAAATATTAAACTCATTGAAATTAGTTAAATGTAAAATTAAAGTTAATATAAAAGTCTAAAATATTGAATTTATTCCTCGAAATTTAAATGTTATTTTATATGTGCGTAAATAAATATTTGTATGTATTAATTTCTGGCAGTGGCTTTTATATTTTTTATATATATCCAAAATATAAATTAAAGTTATATCTTATCTCTGCTACTCCCTGAGCTAGTGACAATGGGCTAACGACCAAAATATAAAATAAAGTGGAATCTTAACAGCGCGTATCTGCCTACTTTATAAATTTTTCTAGGCTCAAAATGCCTAGATGGCGCCCTCATAGTTGCAGATACGATACTGCTGTCTCCACCTGTTTTTGGATCGTTATAATAGATCAAAGTAATTTTGGATTGGGAAATAGCAACTACGGGGAGTATTCTCAGATGTGGCAGTCCTCATAATGTTCCAAATCTGAATAAAGAACATTTTACAGACTATCCATAGGGATGATTGCTTCAGGTGTGGAATAGTGAGAGCAGGGAATATCTCACAAGTGACAGTCATAGATAATACAGACTTCTTCAGTTATGGGACAATAGGGGATTTAAAGAATATCTTCATAAGTGATAGACTTATAAAAGTCAAAGTTCTCCCATCTAAAAGAAGAGAGTTCAGAAAGTGTCTTCATTGTTAACAGTTATAGGTAATTAATATTGATCTAGATACAAGAAAAGCTTTAATGGAATATCCCAAAGAAAAAACAGACATGTTGTTTATAAAGCTCCTGTTCTGGGAAAAAGATTTATTATATTAGGTAGTCTATAGAATTTCAATGCTCTGTGACTCAAGTTCTATGTGTCATGATCCATCCATTGTCAAATTCTATGTAGTTAAACTTTTATAAACTTCTAAGCAAATCATTTGATTATTTTATATTTCTAAATTTGATATATATTGTGATTTTTGACAATATACAATTAAAACAGGAGTTACTGTAAATCTCTACTGACTGTGTATAAACTAATACAAACCCATCAATTGATGGAAAAAGTACAAAATGGAAAAGTACAAAATAGGCTCATCTGTATATTAGTTCAGATAACAGGTACTCAATTTATTGACATGTTAATACTATTACCACAAACCTTTCTAAAATTAATATAAACAATAAGAAGATAAAGGCTGCACCTTATCTTTAACAAACCCTGAATATTAAATGAAACATCAGTTAATAAACCTAAATATAAATAATCATAGCTTAATATACATAAAATTAAAATAGAAATTACAATCAACCATAAACGAATATAATTTTATCAATAAATGAAAAAAAAAAGCTTTCTATAAATTGGCATATTTTAATTTACATTTATTAAATGATGTTTTATTTCATATAATGCTCTTTTCATACTCTGCTTATTTTTACTGATTTCAGAATGGAATGCAGTTTATATTGAAATTATGTTAATACACAGATTTCAAACTCTGCATTATAATATCAATAAATTGAATGCTTAAATTATTTATCTTTTAGACATATATGTGGTCAAGTGTATCAATGGTATGAGATAGTGTGGAGAGTTGAGGGTCAGGTGAAAGTCAGAGCTCAAAATACCCTATGTATTATATTGTTGTATATATATATATTACAAGCATAAAATATTATGATTCGATGTTTGTATTTTTAAAGCAATATATGTAATTATATAACTGAATATTTGTAAATACAGTAACTAAATAATTAAAAAAATTCTGTTTTTGCGACCATAATAAATCATGTATTTATAGTTTTGACTTCAATTTTAACAGTGTAAAAATATTGCAAATTAAAAAAAATAACAATAAAAGAAAAATAAAGGAGGCTATGCTAATACACAAATATAAACATGACTTAATTAACAGGCAAGCAGCCAACATTAACATCATGGAATTGTGGGAAAGTTAGCATTTCAAAGCTTTAGTTGATGCAGATTACTGGGATAATCTAAAGTGCTCTTAAGTGGATAAAATTTTTTTAATTATTTAGTTACTGTATTTACAAATATTCAGTTATATAATTACACACACAGACACACACACACACACACATATATATATATATATATATATTGTGGCCATCTGAATGGGCACAAGGGTTTAAGATACCTTGGATCTTAAATAAATAGCTATATTGTATTATAAAAAAAAATGAAATAGCCTTAGAATTTTAAAGATTTTGAATAAGATTGTTTAAAGCTTAAATGTGGGTTGTTATAAAGTTTATTGACTACTTGATAGGTAATCATTAGTATTATTGTGGTTAATAGGGTATATAATGTAAGGAAGGGGGGTTGTTTGTTAATGAAATTGATATATTTTGGTGGAAAAATGCAAAGTTATCCTGTGTTAGTATAATATTTAGTTGAATGGTTTTAAAATCCTTTATTTATTAATGCTTATCCTTTTTGTCAACATTTAATAGCAGTTTTGATTAGATTTAATTAAGGTAGTTCAATATTTAGGTTGTAGTGCATGTGTATGCATGTTTGATTGCATTATGTTTCATCTCATTTTTATTCTTTAAATAATAGCAAACAATAGTACATTCACAATAAAAATGGTTAAACTAGAGTAATTATCTTAAATAATTAACAAATATATATTTCTTTCCAATAATTAATAGATAGTTAGATCAATGGATTATTTTGTAAATTAGATAAATTATTAATCATTTTTGTATATCAGTTGATTAATATTCATTTTCTTTCAAGCTTGTAAAAAAAATATTTATTTTATTATCTGTATTTTTTTTTTGTCATTTAATTCTGAAAATGAAAATCATTCTTTTTTTTGTAAAGATTTTTTTTTTGCATATGTAATTAGCAGAGCTGGCAAAATGCGTGGGAGTAAGCTAGTAACAGGAGAGAAGCAAATGAACTTTTGCTAGAGAGAGAGCTTTAAACAAAGCTCTCCAGTATGTAAAAATTAGCTTTGTAAAGAGTTAGAGCCAAAAAAAAAAATCAGTGGCTTATATTTTTTTTTAAACAACTAAAGTTAATTGCTGAAGTCAGATTAGAAGAAATATATCATGGAAGGAACTAATTTCAATATGCATCACTAAACTTTAAAGAGGTACTCGTCTTAGCTTATTCTCTTACAATTTAAACATTCTAAACTAATCTTTTTGTCACTATTGCTCTTGTAAAGATGTATATTAATATCATGCAGTCTATATTATTTTATTTAATTCCAGTTTTAAATAAGAATGATTTACATAACTATTATTATATCATTAAGCAACATATTTTTTTTGATATATGGAAAACATGTGCAGAACTGTTATATAGAATATATATTATTCTCACTATTTTTCGTGCTATGCGAGGATTATACATAGACATAAGGATGTGTCTATCTTGATAGAGCATACCGTGTTTAAATTCTTCATTATTAGATAACAGTATTCATTTATTGGATATATATCTGGAGCTAATATGCATTTATAAACTAAGGAAATAAAATATAAACTACTTCTGTTTTGGATTGAATTTGATGGACAAATTTCTGGTAAATTTAGTTCTCTTTATTAAAAACGGAATATCAAATAAAGCATTATTAATCACGGAATTACTAAAGACAATTTAAAGTGGATAATGCTATTCAAAATAATAAAGACAATTGCATATTTAACCCAGAACGGCACGAGAAATATCGAGGAATATCGTATATTTCTTAGTATAATAAGGGAGAAATTAACTGCTTGTGTGATTTGGTGTCTCAATGGATATGTTATGAATATTGGAAAGTAGTGGGTATATTTAAGTTACACTTATATATTTTTTTTATTAAGTTATACTGCAGAAGTGCATTTAATTTAAAATTGCTTTGGAATGTGTCCTACATTGTTTATTATGAAGCTTTGCAAATGAACTTTTTATTCAAATTACAAAACTAATAACTTTTGTGTTTTTTTTATTTTTTATTTTTTATTACTTAACTCAGATATATTGTATATGATGGATAGAAAAGCTTTAATATTATTATGTTTATTTTTGTAATCTATGTTATTTTGATTTTTAAGACTGTCTCTGTTAACGCTACTTAAAAGAGTAGTACACCGGTAAAAATATTAATTGTGTTCAAATAGGTCTTGTTATTTTCCTTACGAGGATGAAAGAAATAATTTTAATAATATATTATTAGAGAGGTTTACATTTATTTTGCACATTTTATTATCTTAAAGTGAGAATTAGTATTATTATATTTTCTGAATCAATGAACGTATAATAAGAATAGTTTATTAAATATAAAAGAAAGTTCGTACATAATAATTAGAAGCGTTAAATCTTAAAAAGTAACCTAAAGTGTATTAAATTAAAAAGTTATACCTTGATACAATATTTAATTATCATATTACCTGTTTAGTGTGTAATTTAGGGTTAATATTATATATACTTTTATTCGCGAGTGTGTGATTGTTTTGCACAACTATTAATATTTGTTTGATAAAGTATAATCTGTGAATATTTTATGCATAGATGTTGTGTACTGTCGTAATTTCTGAGTTGAACAGGTTGATATATTATCTGTAGGTATTTGTCTGCTAGCATGTATTTATAAGGTTCAATATTTTTAGAAGCTATGAGAATAGAAAAAAATCTAACTGCGTTGTAATATTTATAGGGATAAAAGATTTTGCTTATTTGATATATGTTAATAATTTCCATGAGTAGAGCCTAGTTTATTTTATATGCGTATGATTAAAGATATATTTTGAAGTGATGTTCTTAGGATCCTGGTGATGTGGAATTTAAAATCCCCACCAAATAATGTATTGAGAAGTAAAGAAGTTATTGTTAAAAGATGATTAAATGATGCTTAGGAAGTTATGTGACGTTTTTCTTGGATTCTTGGTGTTGAGTAGATGTTCTCCACCAAAGGTATATATGGAATTAGATGAATTCTGGTAGAAGTATTCAATAGATGTTTATCTGCTCCTCATGTGTATTCCCTTTATAACGTGTTGTATGTAAAATCATAAAAATATAGCTTTGTGTTAATTAAAAAGTGGTTAGATAAATTGTTGGATTAATTTTGGATGAAGTACTAGTGTTATATTTATTGATGAATTACGACATTGTTCGAAATAGAATAATTATATAATGTTTTCTTAATGAATGGAGAGTTTAAAAAAATTGTTTTTATATTATTGTTGCTTGAACACACACACGCGCGTAATTTAAATAATATCGCGTATATAAGGTATAGAATTATTGAAACATAAAAATGAGAAATAAATGCTTGGAAATATACTACATTCAGTTAATAAAAGTATAAAACATTAATATTTAGACAGGAAATAAGTATTTTAAAATACAAGGTATTTATTTAAATAAAAATTAATCATCAAATCATCAGAATAAACATGATTTTGCTATGTGTGAAAGGTATAAGGAATTGGAATGATTATTTAGTCAATTAGATAAAGTTGCTTTGCTGACAGCCAAATATAAATGTTTTGATTTATTTTGTCAATCACAGTAATATCCTCTCGAAAGTATTTATATTTTTTTTGTGCTAATAATGTAATATTTCATTTACTTATTGTCGTATGGATAAAACATATAAGCAAGTATGTGTTCCAAGTTGGGATCTTTAAGTTTATTATTAGTTTGTTTAGATAGTAGGAATCCCAAACTGATGCTAAAGATTTATTTAATAATTTAAAGGTCTATAAAACAAAGACCTATTTTGTAAATATTATGTTCATCCCAATTTATTTTGTTTATTTGTAATAAATGATTTATTTAGTTATTTAAATTTAAAACAACTGTGTCGTGAGTTATTTTTTGTATACATTTGTATTTTCATTTCCACATTTCCACATTCCATAAATCTATTATATAACTGATATATTATTTTGAGAGTTATAATATTAAATTTACTAGTGTCTGACAATATTGTTTTTCCTAATCCAAACATTATAAAGAGTATTTGCCAATTGATAAACATATTAGAAAGGTTGCCAGGTCAGTATATTTGTTAGATGATGATATGAGATTAAAATACCCTATCTCTGTCGTTATCTTATTATTGAAACACAGTAAATATATTAGTCAATTTGTTTTATTATATTTTTCTCATACTTTAGAATTATAACTTATGAGCAATGAAGTTTATTAATTCAACTGTGTTTGTTAAATTCCATGAGATCTTATTATTTATTTCTTTATTGGCATTAAAGTAGATGTGTAGATTATGATATGCCAAGTAATAGAATTGTTTAAGAATATGATTATAGCAAACTGATATATGTGATACTTGGATGAAGGAAGAAATTAAGTTTAAAGTATATTTTAATAGACTGTATCAAGTAAACATTATGATTCTTTATCATACAATTAACTAACAAAGGAATTTACATTATATTGAATGTTTTATAATATTTCTTCTTTTATTCATTTATTACCATGTATCTTAAGAACTGCCTATAGCCTCCCACTGAGCTGAGCTGAACATAAACTTAAATATATGAGTCTCAGTAGTAATTTTATATTATATATTTTATTATATTGTTCTATTCATTAATAGAACTGGCGCCTGGGCATTTCGCTCATGTAATGTATATGAGCGGTGTTGGGAGTGTAGGTTATAATATATATATATAGCCTGTATATTAGATATTAAATATTAGCTTGAATGTCTGCCCAATTTTCATGTATGTACTTAAATGGATTATGGTTGTACATGAGGGGTCAGAGTGACGTATGGTCAACCTGGATGTGATAAGAATGTCAGCATCAGTGTGGGCTTTGAGTGTTCCATCATCTGATTTTTAATAGGATGGATAGCTGAAGAGATGGAGGATGGAGTGGATTGAAGCCGGTCCATTAAAGTGTGAAGATTGGTTATCTTAATACAAATCTGAGCACTTATTGTATAAATGTGTAGAGATGATAATGTGAACCAACTGACAAGTGCTGGTTTAGTATGAATTATGTATATTGGTGATTATTTTGTCTTTTAGACATACATGTGGTCTAGGGTATCAGTGATATGAGATAGTGTGGAGAGTTGAAGGTCAGGTGAAAGTCTGAGCTCAAATACCCTATATATTACATTGTTTGTACAGGTGTAATATATATATATATATATATATATATATATATATATATATATATATATATATATATATATATATATATATATATATATATATATAGCCTGTATGTTAGATACTGAAAGTTTAAATATTATCTGAGCTAAAGAACAGGTAGATCCACTATCCATTTTTGTTTATTAGTAGGTTTGCATTAGCTTATACATAGAGTGTTGTGGATTTATTGTATCTTCTGCTTTAATTAAATTATACAATTTAAAAAAACTTGGTTAGATAATTCTTGATTATGTATATAGTTTCACATGGAAGCATTAAGTGAATTATCTATAAATATGATAATTAAAAGTGACGTAGCATATAAGAAGAGAGTGTCACAAGCTAAACATCTGCAGCAGAATAATTTAAAATAAAAATACAATTTAATGTAATCATAAAAACTGGTTGAACTACTATTTTTCCTATAAAAAGTTATAATGGTGCACTAAACACCATGTGATTACTATTTTATGCTTACACAATCTGAAACACAGAGGCCAAAATCTCCATACACCATTCAGTGCAAGTCAGAGTAATCAATAGATGCTAGATGATTTGGACATAAAAGTCCTATCCAGTGCCTACGCATTCAATATCGCCAGAATAGTTTCTCGTCTGAGACTACAAACATAACATGGCATTTTAAAATCTATTATGTTTGGCTGATTACATAATTAAAAGTGGCGTAATCTAACATTGTGCCGAATTGAAATTTGTTTTTGAAAATAATTTTTACTGGTAAGATTATGAAAGTTCAATAATTCAGTATCTGTTAATAAAATGGATTACTACCTTGCATAACTTTACCAATTTTTTTATTAGTTTTCATCAGTTAAAAATTAATAATAGATATATTAATATCTGTGGCTGATAAATGTTTAATTATTTTACCATTTTATAAAATATTTTCTAATTGCATCACCAACGGAGGCATGCTATTAAAATTAAGAGAGGTCTGATGACAATCTGATGAATAATTTTTTAAAATTTTATTATATTTATCAGAATGAGAAAATCTTTTGATTGTATTGCAATCTAAATTTCTATTATTAAATAAACAATCAAAAAATTTCCTTGAATCATTCTTTGCTTACAAAATTAAATTACTTATCATTATTCTGCTGTCTCTTGTAAAAGAAAGACGTGTTTTTTTTTCCTCTTAAGACTATTGGAATTTTTACTTTTGTTAAGAAGTCTCTCGTTATTTATCAGATTTGTTGGATATTGTACTTAATTCAATATTATGTTTATGTTAGACATAGTTTAATTTGGTACTATGTTTATAAGACATACATTTTATAAACTTTTAATCAAGAATTAATATGAGCTTATTTTCTGT
>JAQFVV010006690.1:425128-469097 GCA_028023455.1 Epiperipatus broadwayi | reverse complement strand
ATATTTATATTTATACATATCTAAGTGGCTATAGATATATATGTCATTTTAGAATTAACTTTTAATTATTATTAATATATATTTATTTTAGTTTGTATTATCCATAATATTTAAGTAATATATATATAAGTATTTTATTTATATTTTATTCAAATTTTAATACGAGTTCAGAGTAATTTTTGTATATAATATATTATAATGCTCAGGGTGAATTGGAGTCTTACCGCATCTGCCACACAGGGCAAGCCACCAGGCTATTGTAACCTGGAAAATTTATATAGTAGGCAGATACTTACTGTTAAGATCCAAATTTTATTTTATATTGATCATTAGCCCATGACACTAGCTCAAGGAGATGCAGAAATTTATAATAAATAATTTTTTAAAATGTTTTTAATATTAAAAAATAAAATAAGCCACTGCGCTAATAGCACACACAAAAAACATTAAAGTAACATATATAAATATTTAAAATTGAGGAGTAAATTTATTTTGGATTTTTAATATTAATTTTAAATTTAGATTATATTTTTTTTAAAATTTAAATTATTATTTAAGAAAGTCCACACAGATGGACATTTAATAAAACTCTACTTTAGAATGTTGAGTATAGATAGGCTATATAGATTTCTCAACTAAAAACTTTTCAAAACAATCATTCAATTTCAGACTAAAAGTTCACAGCTAACCCAATGCCTGCTTCCAGATATACAGATGCACCCAATGTAATATGAAGATGCTAACATAAAACCATCCTGTCAGGAATATGCATCTGCAGCATGATATTATTTGAAGGACATGATCTTCATCCAGTACAAAAATGTGCATCTGTCTGGTGAAGGAATAATGTATATAATATGTGAGAGAAGTGCTACATATGGAGGAGAGCAGTCTATCTGCTGACTTATAGTTCCTATCCATAGAGCAAAGGAAGTCAATGCAACAAAAAATACATCTTTGTACATTGGGTAACACAATGACCATGCCTTTGGGTCATGCATTCAGTTTTTTGACTTGTCCTGTATGCTAACATGCTTTGCATTGCATTAATATAAACAGCCATATATCTCTCTACTAGCATTGACTCAACATGAGACAAATAGTCTGAAATCAAACTCTTTAAACTAACATAAATGATAAATATGATGTTATTAATTCAATTGCTTAAGGGAAATTTTCATCAAAGTAAACTCAATGGCACTCATCATAAGGTACCACATTGACAACAACAACTTAAAATATATATGAATAAATACATTTGGACACTCAGCAGATGAGGTGTTATATATATATATATATATATATATATATATATATATATATATATATATATATATATATATATATATATATATATATATATATATACACATATGAAAAATAAAAAAAACAACTAAACATTAATGAATCTATGTAGCCATATACACCCAACTTAAATTTAATACATTTAAACAATTTAGTCAATAAATATTAACAAAGAAAATGGAAATGATTTAATTAAATTAGCAAACTCAAATATATAAAATTAAACATTAATAACTGATTTCAAAATCTTAATAAGTCAGATAAAAGTTTATTTTAAAAGTTATGTTTAGCTGGTTACTAAAAGCTTGAGCAATATTGATGAAAGTTCTTAATTACTTTTTAAAATTTTATAGTTCATACTTTACAGTAGAGGAGCTTCTGGTTCCTTGTGCCAATTCCCATGAAGGCTTTATTAGTCATGACTTTTATGGAAGACCGGTCTGTTGTTTATACCATAGTTATCAATCTGGAGGTTGTCTTAGCTGGTTCAATCCTGGATACTATTTTATTGTAGGAGACCCATATGATTCAGGTCTACAATAGTGCCATTCATAATTCAACAGTTACTTCATTTGAAATAATATTAAACTGTTGCACATGCGCATGTGCAACAGTTTAATGCTGTTTAAATATTACAGTTTATAAACATCATGCCATATAAAATAATTGACTTATTCATTTGAAATAAGTAAAAGGGTAAAAAGTGTATCTTTTTCACCTTTCCTCAAAAAATCAAGCTTGAACTAACTTGGATTGAAATTTTTTTTCTCTTTTTATCTTAATTCTCCAGATGTACTGAACATGGTTTCCTATCCCAATGGTTTTCATTAGGGTCCGAGTGTTAGTTGACCTTCCACAAGCAGTAACACAATCTTTTTTAATTTTTTTTTTATATCTCTTTATCTGACCTTAATTATAAATTTTGCCCCAAGGGCTCATTTACTTTTGGATTAATTCTTTAAAACCAACAATCATTTCCATTTTGAGTTTTAACACAATAGACAATAATTTACCTTATTGTACATTCTTTATCTTTAAAACCTTTAAGTTTTTACTTTTTTTAATAAAGTTTTCTTTTAATAATTTTCCATCTGTGCGATTTATATATATATGTTTTTGCCAGTTTTTAGTTTTCAATTTTTAATTCTAACTTTTATTTAACAACTTTTATTTGCGAACATTTATATTTTAACTTTTTTTTAGAAAAAAAAATGTATCAGCATGTGTGCCCATTACAATATATATATATATTTGCATATTTATGCAGTCTATATATATATATATATACACACATTTTCTTATTTATGCAGTCATATATACAATGTGCACATTTTGAAATTAAGTTTGAAATGCCTTTGTGTAGTTTGATTTGAAAATAATGAAGTTTATTTTAAATGTAAACTAAAATAAATTTGCCATTGATTGATTAAATTTTCTGTGTAAAATCTTTTAATCAATAAGAATTTTTTAGAAAATATATTAAGTATGATTTGTAATTTTTGAATATTACCATATGACAGACTTATATTTCCAAATTAGAATTGTTTTAACATAAATTACAGCTAACTTCTAATCCTATAGAGCAAGGGAGGCCAACTTTTGTATTCATAAGAACTACTTTTTATTTTTAAAATGTTTTGTGATTGACTTGTTGTCATAGGCGATCGACTTGTCATAGGCGTAGTCTAAGTGGAGGAAGATGTGAAATAGTACCATTTTGATATATCTACCTAGTAAAAAATAACAATTATTTAATGGGCCAAAAAACTCATATTGGGGGAATTAAAGCAGCATGAGTAAATTATTAACAATATTTATTAATTCAAATTGGCTACATTAAATCAAGATTAAAAATATTATTTTCAATAATGATCCAACTTAGTGGACTTCATCTATCTAGAATTGAAAAAAATTAAACAAAAACAAAAATAAAAAAACTTTGAAAATCTTGACTTAATTTGTTTCACTCGTTACCTGACAGCTCTTGCCAGATTGCCCCCATGATCGACCAAAATTGGCTTTGCGATCGACCGGTGGATCACGATCGACTTATTGGACACCCAGAGGATTCTAGAATATTATTTAGAACTACTTTAATTGTATTAAAACTAACTATTTATTATTTAAAATATAATGAAGCATATTAAAATTATTTAAATGTTTGTTGGTTTAGAAACTAAAGCAACTTATTTAATAAAATTTTGCTTAAAGATATATCTAGTGCATAATTGCACTTTTAAGTTATAAGTAACTGAACTTAAATAAAAATATTAAATCTATAGATTTTAAAATATCTATAACTATAAGATAAATAAACTTATACTTTAAAATATTAAACTCTTTTTTATTTAAGCTTGGCATAAAGGAATATATAATAATATTTTTTATAACTAATGCTTGAATAAATTAAATAATTTACTATGTTTAATATGCATGCTGACTGAAATAAACTACATATTTTTTTTAATATATCATCATATTACATAAACATAAGTTCTGGGTGCAGAAATTAATGTTATATATATATATATAAATTATTAATCAATGTCTGTATTCCAATTATAATAAAATATATATAATTATTAATTATTGTATTGTTTTGAATAATGTATATATATATATATATATATATATATATATATATATATATATATATACATATATACAATGATGACAGATAAAAATAAAGCATGGCCCTTATTTCCCAGGAGGTTGTAAAGTCACCAACCAAGGCAGCGGTTGGTGGCCGAAGGCGGAGGGTGCTAAGAATCCCCTGATGGACCCAGGCTGCCATTTGATGACGACTTTTTATTTAGGTACTTACAACTGCAGATCACTTTCAAGTGAAGGAAGATTGCAAGAATTAGAAGAAGAACCTCTTATATTAAATGGGACATTATTGACTTGGTGAAGTTAGAAGAAAAGGTAAAGAGACAATTGATTTAAAAAGTGGACATATACTCTATTATAAAGGCACAAATATTGGAAATACAAGTGGAGTAGGATTCATTATAAATAAAAAGTGGAAGAACAATATTGTGGAGATTGATGGTGTATCGGACAGAGTGGCAAGATTAGTTATACAACTTAATAGCAGATACCAAATGCAGATAATTCAGGTTTATGCCCCACAAGTTCTCATAGTGATGAAGTAGTAGAAGATTTTTATATGGATGTACAAAAGGCTTTTGATCAGAGTAAACACCATTTTAAAATTGTTATGGGAGACTTTAATGCTAGAATTGGTAAAAAAATGAAAGATGAAAGTGCTGTGGGTAATTTTGGTTATGGTAATAGAAATGAGAGAGGACATAGACTTGTGGAGTTTGCAGAAAAAGAAAAACTTTATATTATGAATTCTTTTTTTGAGAAAAATGTTAAAAAGGAAATGGACATGGAAGCATCCAAATGAAGATACAGCAGAATTGGATTATATTTTGACTAACAGGAAATACATATTTCAAGATTGTAATGTTCTTAATAAATTTAACACAGGAAGTGATCATCGATTAGTAAGGTGTAAGATACGTGTTAATGTAAAACTAGAGAGACAAAAATTATTAAGAAAAACAATATTTACAGTTGATATTCCTAATCTTCAGAAACATTCTAATGAATTTAAATTAGAACTTACAAATCGGTTTCAAGTATTAGTAGATTTTGAACATGATTCAGATTTGAATGAAATTAATATGAAAATAACTGATACACTTTTGAAAACTGCAACAAAGATAGCTGGTAGAAAGAAACAGCAATTGACCAATAAAATTTCTACTGAGACTAGAGAATTTATGAAGAAAAGAAGGAATATGAAGACATACAAAAATGATGCATTAAAAAGAATTGAATATCTCGAATTTTGTAAAATGGTGTGGAAAAGAGTTGAAAATGATATAAGAAAGTATAACTGTGAACTAGCAAGGAAAGCTGTAGAAGAAAATAAAAGTCTTAAGAATGTAAAACAACATTTTGGTATTGGTAGGAAATTTATATCTGCAATAAGAAAAAAGATGGAATTATTACTAAAAGGAGAGATGACATCATGAAATTGGTAGAAGATTTTTATCAAGAATTATATAGTAATAAAGAACAAGTACCTCCTATATCTATTACATCTTCCAAATTGCCCAGAATTTTAAATGAAGAAGTGAGACATGCAATTAAATGTATGAAGAAAGGAAAGGCTCCAGGTAATGATGGAATTATAATTGATATATTAAAAGAAGCAGGTGAAGAAATAGAAAAAATTTTAGCAAAGTTATATACCAAATGTCTAAATGATAAAGATGTACTAGATGATTGGAAGAATGCAGTAATAATATTAATATTTAAAAAAGGTGATAAAGAAGATATTAGAAATTACAGACCTATCAGCCCTTTTATCAGTTTTATATAAAATTTTTACCAAGATAATTACTACTCGTCTACAGAGAACATTGGATTTCCACCAACCTAAGAGAACAAGCCGGATTTAAAAGTGGTTTTAGTACAGTAGATCATATCCAGGTATTGAGAGAAGTTATAGAAAGGACAAATGAATATGAGTTGCCATTATGCTTAGGATTTGTAGATTATGAAAAGGCATTTGATTCTATAAACATTTCTTCAGTGATTAAAGCATTAGATCATCAAGGTATAGATCCAGGATATTGTCATATTTTAAAGAATATTTATAAAAATGCAACAGCAACAATTAGATTACATAATGACACTGGGAAAGTCAACATTGAGAAAGGTGTAAGACAAGGTGACTTCATATCTCCAAAACTTTTTACAGCAGTGCTGCATGAAGTATTTTGTGGATTAAAATGGGAAACTAAAGGAGTGAAAGTAAATGGTGATTATTTAAGTCATTTAGATTTCGCAGATGATGTAGTTGTTTTTGCTAATAATGCTTCAGAGCTGCAGGATATGTTTCAGGAATTATTAGATGAAAGTAGAAAAGTAGGACTAAAGATAAATGTTAAAAAGACTAAAGTAATGTTTAATCGATTTGCTCAAAATATGAAAATAAAGATTGATTATGATGAATTGGAAGAAGTTAACAGTTACAAATACCTTGGTCAGATTATTAATACAGATGGAGGAAATTAATCATAGAATTAAACTTGGTTGGAGTGCTTTTGGTAGAAATAACTTGATACTAAAAGGAAATATGCCTATGTGTTTGAAAAGGAAGGTTTTTAACAAATGTGTTTTACCAGTTCTTACTTATGGATCTGAGACTTGGACACTTAATAGAAGAGCAATTCAGAGACTTCAGACCACTCAAAGAAGTATGGAGAGATGTATGTTGGGAGTAACAAGAAGAGATCGTAAACGCAATGTATGGGTAAGAGAACAAACAGGTGTTACTGACCTCATTGAAAAAATTAAAAGATTGAAGTGGAGTTGGGCTGGACATATTGTTAGAAGAGATGATAATAGATGGACAATTGAAATTTTAAACTGGATTCCAAGAGATTGTAAAAGACTCAGAAAGAGACCACATGTGAGATGGATGGATGAAATAAGAAAGTGCGCAGGGGTGATGTGGAGAAGAGAAGCTAAAGATTGGAGAAGATGGATTAAACTTGGAGACACCTTCATCCTGCAGTGGATTGATAATGGTTGATAATGATGATATATATATATATATATATATATATATATATATATATATATATATATATATATATATATATATATATAAAAACAAAAAAATAAAGACTTATAAATCCAATAAATAATATAATATTTCAACCAGAGGACTGGTTTTCATCAGAAAGAAAAAAAAATACACAGTATATATATATATATATATATATATATATATATATATATATATATATATATATATATATGTCAAATGATATAAATTTAATTTGCAAAACTGAAGAGCATTGGTAAAGAAATAATCATGCACACATGTACTGAAACAGTGGATTCTGATTATAATTTTGTGTTGATGACAGTGGTAACAATTGAAATAAAATTATATTATATTAAAATTCTTTATGTGATTTGTGCAGCAAATGTCCAATTATAGTGCTTAAAAACCATGCCTATGTCTGTCATTTCCAGCACTGGAATTTCTTAATGAACTCTTAAATAATAAAGCCATTTAATGAGAAAACTTTTTTTTTAGGTTCAAAGCTTTTTTATTTTTAAAAAATATTTTTTAAAAATATGTATTCTGCCAAATAAGTTTTATTAAAACAGAAGATTGCAATTTCAAAAGCCACCATCTAATATTAAATGTCTTTAGAAAAATTCAAACTTTATTTGAACTTTACTAATACATTCAACTGCTAGTAATAGCATACAGGGAAGAACATCACAATGGTTCAAGTATTATTATTATTCTCACTTCCTCAGATGTCGATGGCCTAACCAGTGACAATACTAGCATTGTAGTAATTGACTGAGCTATTTTTTTAAAGCTCACTTACCTAAAGAATTAGTTTAAATTCAATATTTACAATTTAAAAATTCAGTTACTGTCACTGGACAGGCCAGCAACGCATGAAGAATAGAAGGGAATAATACTATTCAAAAACATTGGGGTGTTTTATACTAATGTGTATGCTGTTACTAACAGGTAAATGAACTTGAAAATTTAAAATAAAGTTTGAATCTTTTAAACACATTCAACATTTAATATTAGATGATGAAAATAATACAATATATAATTATTACTAAAATGCCACTATCACAAACCTTCAGACAAACTTTCTTAAGAAGTTTATAGTTTTATCAAAATATTATCTCTTAATTTTCATTTATTATCTTTAAATGTAATATTTATTTATAAAAACACATTTCATGATCAACAATTAGCTTCTAAAAGGAATTTTCATTCCTTAATTTAGATTATCTTTGAAAATTCATATTTTTTAGATGTCTTTCAGTACTAACACATTTTTTACAACATTATTTTTTTTATCTTATTTAAATCTCTTTACATAATTTTTTCCAATATTATCCTTACAATTTTTTTATTATAAGTACATTTCCACTAACAGTTTTTTTATTTTATCAATAAATAATTTTATATTACTAAATGCTTTCATTTTAGTTTAACAACTTAAGTACTTTCTTGATTACCTTTCTTAATCATTATCTTATCCATATAACTTTATTGACTGATTTAGTTTTAGTTGCATTTAATTTTTCCCAAAATTTTCTATAAATTTCATCAATCATTTAATATCTTTTTTAAAATCCATCTTCTATAAATTAAGATATCGCCATATTATCAGCATATTTGATAAAATAATTTGTTCTTCTTACATTACTAATTTCATTTTTAACTAAAAAAACATTCATTTAACAATATACCTAAATAAATATTAAATAAGATATGAAGAGAGATAACATTTATGTTTTACTTCTTTGCTTACATTTACTTTCTGTTGTATGACTATTATGTATTTAGTTTCTTCTAACAATAATATTTCTGAACAGCTATTCCTCCTTCTCAGTTAAACATTTATTTAGAAAATATTTATAAAAATAACTCAATAGACTCTCTAAAATTATTTTTTTTAAATTAAACAAAAAGTAGCATTTTTTTTTCATTCATGTTTTTATTAAAATTCTTATTATTCCACCTGCAACCTTTGTTTGTTTTTTATCATTATAAACAGGTATTAACTATTAAAAAGTATTTATCCATGTCTATCAACAAAACTTCACCTGAACAAAGGATAAACTTATTCTAAAATTATTTTAGTTTTAAAAGAATTTTATTTAGGGAGAATATTGGTTTTTTTAATATGTTAACTTTTTATAGTACATTGACTAAACAAGAGTCTATAATGTCACTACTGGGTTGATAGTGGATGATTTATGGAGATATTAATCCAGGGTATGGAATAAATCCTGTGGTTTATAGATTGTTGTCATCAGCTATCTGGAAATGTATTGGGCTTTGGAATTTGGAATAGATTCTAGGTTTCTTCAAATAAAAATTTGGAGGAAAGGGTCATGTCTTTATGTTTGATTTTGTTTAAAAGAGAAATGAATAGACTGTCTGGGTCTGGTGGAGGAGTTGTGAATACTAATTTGCATCTTACATTCCAAATAGAGTGGTGAGAAATACTGACATTCTTATAATTGGAAACTGTTTACTTAGTAGAGATTCTTTTAGTGAGAGGATTCTGTAAATATCAATTTTACTGTTTTGGAAAATTAAAAGTTTGATACTACCAAGTCCAGTACATGAGCAAATTATGTGGTCAAATGTCTCATCATGCCTCTTGCAGATTGGACAGATAGGGTCAATGTTGTTAAGAATTCTCTTGTGGTGGAGGAACCAGTTGGTATGCATGGCTCCCAGATTTACTTTTACTAGGTAGTTTAAAAATTTAGGTTCTAAAGCTAAGACCTTGAATATTGAAGTAATTCTATGATTAGTGATGCCAAGCATTGGCAAAATTGAGTTTATTTCAGGGTTGATTTTACGTGAGCTTCCCAGATTGTGATTTTTGTATTATATGGATTTTGTAAAGTAGATGTAAATTGATTGAGAAGCTGGAGAACCTGGTCTAGCCAGCATTTTTGAGGAGGAAGTCTGTCCGTCAGTTGATCGGCTTCTGATATGTTAAAGGAATCATGTTTTTGTAAGAGGTTATGAATCAATGTGTGAGAATTTTGAAAGATAATTGAGGGGATGGAGTGAAAGGACATCCCATTAGATTTGTGATGGTATTGCATCCTTGTCATGCTTATAGACATTGTACTGTTTTTCCAAAAGAGTTTAGCACATAGACTATTGATTTTTTTGGTAAAGGCTTTTGTTGCTGTCATGATGGGGAGGTAGTATGCAATCTTGGACATGACTTTCATGTTCAGTATCGCTACTTTTCCCTTTATGGAGAGATACACCCTGGAAAGGGTTTGTATAATCTGGGATGTGGAATTGATTAAGGACTTCTGTAGTTTTTTTGACATGGCTGTTCGAGACATGGAGATAGGGAAGCCAAGAAAGTCCTGGGGCTCAGCTAGAAATCTAGATGAGACTTTCTTTTCTGATAGAATTTTCCAAGATGAAGATTTGTTGGAGTTAAATTTGAGTTGTGAATTAAGGGAAAATTTATCCAAAATTTTGTAGAGTGCTGGGAGATGTTTTTGAGATGGTAGTATTACGAGGACATCATCCATATATGCAAACAATTTGAAGGATTTTTTGATGTGAGGAATGAATACTCCAGTGAATGAGATTTCTATATCTCTCAACAGGGGGTTGAGATAGTATATAAAAAGGATAGCACTCAATGTAGATCCTTGAGGAATAGACAGGTTGGAGGAGAACCCATCTGTGTAGAATCCATCTAAGGAGATGTGAATTAGCCTATTGTAGAGAAGATTCTTCAGAATCTGTATAATTTGAGAAGGAATGTTGAGGTCTTATTGCGGAGTATATTTCTATTAAAAGATCACAAAACTTTCTTACTATCCAACACTGCTGGACTCGGGGATATTTGCGATGGGTATTGGGAGCTAGGAAAAAACTTAACACTCCAACCTCCCTTATTGTCAATGGAAACTATGTTACTGGTCATCACATGATTGAACACATTGATCTTCACTTCAAAAACTGACTTCAAAATAATTTTCCAAAGACTATCAGTGAATGGCTGGATCACCCATATTCTATAAACCATGGCATAACAGCAGCTGATCTTAAAAACTGTCTATCAGCACTTTCTGACAGTGTTCATCCCGGGATGCATGCTATACCAAGGTTTCTAATTTCCCACCTTGATAACTTCGCTATCCCAATCATGATGAACATGATCAATCATCTATCCACTAAAAGAAGGGAAATAAATAACCTCTACCCGATTGCCTTAGTGCCATTCATAAATATTCTAAAATTATTTTGTTTCTCAGTATTAATCTTTTTTCTATTTTTTTTTTCTGGAAATAATATTCTAAAACTAAAATAGTATCATTAAATGTCTCTTTTAAAAATAAAAGGAAAATTCCTTTTGGAGTAAGTCATGAAAATACTAATCAATAATTTGTCAAGTAATTCTGAAACTAAACATGATAAAACAAAACAAATTATTGAATATTAAAATTGTTAAAGAAATTTTATAAAAGACTTATTGTAAAATTATAAATTGATTTGATGAAATACTTCAAAATAATTTGAACATTTCATTTACCTAAATAAAAGTCGTTTTTTTTTTTCATTTTAAACAATCCAAGATAATTTATAAATAAACAACAATATATAATTTAAACAATAATATTCATTAAGTGAACTGCCTTCTCATAAAAATTCAGGAAAATGTCAATTTTATTTTATTTCTGTAGTAAATAATATTTATTTTATAAAGTGCAGATAATCAGTTAAAATTAAATTGAAAGGCTGTGAACCTCTCATGCTTATTATAATACTTATCTGACAGCCAATCAGACATTATGATGGCTGTCTGAATAGTGATCAAACCATAAACACAAGACAGAGAATTTTACAAGAAAAGGGTGAGAAGTTCACAGCCTTTTAATTTATTTCTGTAGTGAAAAATACAGATTACAAATATATTTTATCTTCATGCTTAAATAAATTACTCACACTAATTTTATTGTTTATGCCAATGAGGTTTATTCATTTTGATTTTACAAGCAACCAAATTCTATTTCAATTTAACTAGCATGTTTAATTGAAAAGACATGATTTCTGTTATACAAGTTTAAAGTAGCACACTTTTGATAAAATCTTGAGAAACTAAAACTATTTTGTTCATCTAAATCAAAGCAATGTATTTGCTTCATTTGGTATTTTCACTTTGTAGAGAAATATTTGATAATGTTATTAAATAAACAGTGGCACAAGTAATTACTATATTTTAAATATTAATATATTATTTTTTATTAAAGACTCATATTTTTTCAGAGGTTGATGATAAAATTCTGAAATAAAATTTAGGGAAAAATATTCACTTAGTAAAGTTCCATTACAAATTTATTATCCATCATCCATATTTTATAATTACTATTCTTACAAATGAGATACTTTGAGTTTTTATTATTCATGTTTTAAATAAATCACCTGCAATTTGTATAAAATGTTGTAATATCAAAGGCTAATACTGCAGTGGCAGCAATTTTGCAAGAGCTTGATAGTAATGACATTTGAAATAGTGCTGAAATAAATAATAGGTAATGTTATTAACAATAATAACAAGTTATCTATATCTGCTACCATTTTACAAAATATATACTCAGTCAATAAAAAAAATTCTCAATGAAATAAATGACTGTTTTAGGTTTCATACTTAATTACCCAACTAACAAGATGATTTAATTATTAAACTGAATTCATCTGACAATTATACATTAAGGAAATCAAAATATCAGTTGTATTCTTTTTTAATTATCTACAATCAAAAAGAAAGCATCACCACAATTTTGTAAAATAATTTTTGCTCATACCTGAATATATCCCTTCTTAAGAATATTATAATATCCCTTTAATAGACTTAAATTATATACCTTTTAGTTAATATCACCTTATTTATTTATTGTGCTGCATTGTATTATAAGTGCCATAGTTTAATGAAGATTAAAAATATTTGATTAATCTTATATAGAAATCAGAATAAAAGCATTCAAAAGACATATTTTTATACAAAAAATGTTAACTCAGTTACCACATTCAGCATACAGAGCAATGTGGTTCTGCTTTTTTATATTGTTACATTTTAAAATTTGATTGAAATCTTACTAATATTCTTCTATTCATCAAATATTTATAATGCTACTATTGACCCTTAAATAATATGATTATCTTACCATTTCTATATCAAGATCTTTCTGGAAAAATAATCAAACATTTCATACTTAATAATATGTGTAAATAATTTGTTACATTAAAACCACATCTATCAACAAATTGGGGCTGAACTGAAAGTTACAGAAGCAATCTTTATTTAATTACTCATTTTTGCAAAACCCTTTAAGTTAATGTTCTTCAAATAAAAGCAGATTCATTAATTCAAATCTCTAATAAGGACTTTCATATAGTCAGCCTTTTTAAAAATCATATTTACACTTTCTAAGTTGGCAAAGCATGACAACTGTTATGTAATATCTTGTATATCCAACTTTACTATATTCCACCATTAATTTTAGATAATATAAAATTGTGATCAGTATTTTTTTACATATAAGCCTCAAAATGTGAGAGAAAATTTACTATTAAGCCTAATTTATATGAACAACTATTATAACAATAGCATTATACAAACTAGTAATTAGAGAAAATCTACAAAATACTGAAAAAGAAAAGACATAAAATTTGAAATAGCAAAAGCCACACATTAAATAAGAAAAAGAAAATTAAAAATTTAGTATGTGTTAGGCACATTAGAAGTTACTGATTATTTTGTGTAATGACTTAAAGTGTGAAATTGTATTATTGTAAAATAAAAATAATATTATTTATAGGTAAAGAGTATTTTAAAAATTGTATGTGGAAAAATGAAAAACTCTTCATACACATTAATGTATAAAGAAATCCTTTACAACTTAAACATTTATTTCCAGAAATTCTGAAACATTTGAAAAGATTCAAGAATTGAAAGCTGAATAGAAAATGATTTACAATTTATAACACAAAAATGAATAAAATTAATATTTATTACGGTGTAAAACAAAGAAAATCATATTAGATTTTTAGTAGTGAGAAAATTGTAGTGATAAATTAAAATGTTATCATTTATAAAATTCATGAATAATTCAAATACCATTTTATACAGTTAAATATTATTGAAATTACTGTATCATTCAAAGTTGGGAGTTATGTAATGAATTTTTCTCTATTTGTAAAATAATTTATTTCTCTTTACTTTAATAATTAATTTATCTACAAGTAATTTCAAATTTTAAATGTCAATTTTATAAACTTCAATTATTATGAACTAAAAATGTTGTTCAGTCAAAAAAAGAAGAAATTGTTATTATAATTAAGTGCCTTTTTTTTTTCATATGTCATAGCATCGGCCGGGAGGCGAACCCACAACCGTTTGCAACCAACTACTTGCTTGCAAGGCAGCTGCGCCGACCTCTCTCTTGTATTTAATTTATTAATTAAGTAAAGCAATCAAAATCGATCAAAAAAATAAATAAATAAACACATCATTCAGTAAACTAGTCAACATATTTTTTTAAATAACAAATAGTATTGTTTTTGATTTCAGACAAATGTAAATTATATAATGGAAGAACATTAAGTATAAAAGAAGATGAAAACAAATACCAGTAAGTTCCACTTTAGTTTCAGTCAGTTGCAGTTAGATGGAGTTACAGTTTAAGGCTCGAACGGGATCTTTAGTTACAAAAGAATATACATGTAAATGGAAAAATATGGGTGATTTACTTTGTAAATTATGTAAGGAAGAAATAGAAAATATTAGGCATTTGTTAATTAAATGTAAATGTTTGAAAACAGAAAGGGTACATATAATGAAGTTGCGGAAAAATAAATATGAAAAGAGTGATTATACAGAAAGTGAATTATTGGTTTTTATGCTGGGTTTGGGAAAAGATAAGGGAGATTTAGATATAAAGGTTATAGAGTTGACAAAGATTGTGTTGTGGAAATAAGATAGAGCAGATTATGGGTAAATTTAGAGTGGAAAATGTAAAATAAAGTGGCTAACCAGTTTATCTGGGCATATATGCTGAGATATTCTTGACTTCGTTTAAGGAGAAGCCATAATACATCATATCACATCACATCACAAGTCTGTTGCAATGTTGGTTAAAAAGGTAAAATTCAGTTACTAGTTAACAGTGCTTGAAGGTATCAAATATATAATTCTCCTAAAATTAGTAGAAGTCACTGTAGGGCAAAAAAAAGTCATCACTAGTCTTTTTGATGAAATAAAGGTAAAAAAGCATTAAAGAACTATTTTAAATTAGCATTATCGTTTTCTAATTGTATATATAAGAAAATTAGTCACCACCAGTATGAATTATAAAATGAATAGCTAATTGCTGATTTTACTTGAATCAAAATTGCTGTTTAAAAATGTTAATTTCTACAAGAATAATAAATATAGGATTGACAATATCTAGAAATACCCTTCTATCTTATCACAAAAAAAAAAAAATGTGTTCCTGAATTGATAGATATCCTATTAATAAAACAAAGATTTAAAAAAAAGACTGAATATATAAAAATGATGTTGTAAAGAAAATGTAATCTTCAAAAAATAAAAATCAGATCAGCAAAGCTATGGATATAAGATAGCTGTGGAAAAAATAAGCCTTGGAAGAGGAAATCTTTCAAAGTAGAAATGTCATTTATAAAGAAGTTAGTTATTTTGAATATTCTTGTAAGTATATTTTTAAACATTATATCACACATAGTAAAGATAAAAATAAACAAACATGAAAATACCAAATTCACCATTTCTTTTATTTTTCTATATAAAAAATAAATGTCTTGTAATATCTTACATAAATGCAATTTATCCACTCTACTTTGAACACTTTTTAGCAAAAATATTTTATTGTACATATAAGCATACACAATCTTATATTTTGATTTTCCAAAAAATTAAAGCAAAAGTGACTCTGAAGAAGATTACAGGACAGTTGAAATGTAAGATTATATACGTATATGTACAATAAAAAGTATTTGCAAATAGAATGGATAAATTGCATTTAGAAAAGTAAAAATATGTAAATGAGGCATTTATTTATATAGCACTATGTTTATAAATTGTAATAAACTAAAGATTAGCCTTTCAAGATAACGTACTTTCAAGCTAACAGTAATTTAAAGTGATTGATTTATCCTCACGCTTTCATATTCAGTACTTAAGATTTGCCCATATATAAGCATTTGGGTTGAATGAATAAGTGGATTCATTTATTCGTTCACAAAGACTTTATCTTGTGTTGGAAATGAAAGTATTCATTTATTATTATTAACATTCGTAAAAAGCGCATGTACGTTAGCTTGAAATGCTAATCTTTAGTTTATTAAAAGTAAAAATAGTAATATTATTACAAGGATTTTGAGGTTTGTTTTAAGATCTTAATTTAAAATATATTGTAGTTAATTAAATGATTTTGATATCTAATATTTGAGAATAGTAAATGAAATTATAAATTTTTCATCAGAATGTAGTATTTGTTTAAATCTGTGAAATAGTTAAAGAGAGGGGAACTAAACAAAGTATTAGGATATATGAAAATAAGTGCACTAAAAAAATAAAATGTATATATTTACAAATATATGCTTCATGTAGGAGTAATTCAATGTATTTATAAGTGAATGCAACTTGATTTTGTATATACTTCACATTTTTATCAGTTTTATAATTAATTATTTTATTAAATTGTTATTTTAAAATTAGGTAGAATTAATTATATCCATTTTTATTTAATTGTCAATTTGGACAGCATAGCATTCAGTTTAGTTATACAGATGATTGTGGTTTATTTAATATACAGAAAAGTGTTCAAAATACTTCCAAATTGTTCCAGATCATGGGTAGTTTATTACATTAAAACAAACATTTAAAAAATAATAAAAACATTCTAATCAGACTGTAAGTCTGGAAGAGGTACCAGAAAATAGAGAAGCATTCCCATTCTCAAATTAAATATTACTAATTTGTATTATTCAATATTAATTTTAGCTATATCAGAGAGAATAAAAAGATTAGATAAGGGAATACTATTTCATTGCAATTATATTTTGAGTAATAAAATTATATAACGACTGTTTAATATTGTTATATGTTGAAAACCAATTCATTTTTTATAAAAAAAAATATCTTTATTAATAATGTTATTTTAATTTTTTTGAAAATAGTTGTAAATACATAAGCTCAATTGAAGCTTTACTTTATTAAAATTAATTTTTTAATGCACTCATAATTGTTGAAAAAAAATAGTCTTCTCTCCTAAGCATAATTTATATTACAAACATTCTCCTGCATTGTCTTTAAAAATTCAACTACAATCTCATCATATCTTCTGCTTTATCTTTATTAAATTCTGGTAAAGCTATTGTAATATTTCTTTTATCTATTGATATTTCATTTTTATCTAATTAACATATATATATATATATATATTGAGGGCTCGTTGGTGTTAAAAAATTTAAATATTGATATACTGATGTTTCAACTTGATATCACACAAGTCATCCACTGGGTGATAAAAGGTATAACATAATTAAAGATTATTGTTGTTTTTTTTCAATATAATTTTTTGTTTTTTAATACATTCATTTTCTTTTCAACCATCCATTTGTATAACATTTTCCCTAAACTGTTTGTTATATTGTCATAACCAAACTTTTTTTTATTCTACCTTATATATTCAATTTATAATTAGTCTTTGCTAGATTTATGTTGTATGTTTCAATTATTATTAATCTTTATACATTTGCTTTATTTAATATTTGCATTATTTTTATTTATTGTTAGATATTATGCTGATCATTTCATTGCAATAACATTTTTGCAATTGTCTGTAGTTTCTTTTAATTTTTTAAATTTTCATAATCCATTTCAATTTGCTTTACATTTAGATTTTTATTACCAATGTGTAATATTTTATAACAATTATAAAAATTTATTTCTATAATTATCTGTGATTTTTTTTTCCATTGCTGCTTGTTTTTCTTTTAAATTTTAATTTTAATTTTATTATTATGTCATAATTAGAATCTACATCATTTGCACTTTTACTACTTGTAAACTTATATTGTATATAGACTTAATTCAATTAAAATATATTTTTATTGCTCAGAAGTTTGAATGCGTTATTCTTTATTGATTTATTATTATGACATTTTTTAATAATAAGCTTATTACATAACAGATGTTTAGAAATGAATGACATTCAAATGCCAAAATGATAGAATAAACACAATAGTTTGACTTAGATGACCAAATGTGGGTTTTTTTTTACTTTTTTTCACCTAGAAATTAATATATAAATCTTTAGCTTTTCAGACTACAACCATTTTTGTTACTAAACATTCAAGACAAAACAAAGATTCTTAATAAATAAAACTTTATAGTCAGTTTTTTGAGAGCTCAGGTGATAGTTGAGCATCAAAATAAAGGGCTGATTATAAAAATTTCATTTACTTGATAAAAAATTATAAATTTTTAACCAATTTATAATCACTTCAGGAGTCTCTAGATTTTGAAGACTGTCATTATTATTATTAATCTAAAGGGCAGTCAATTATTTGTCTGTATCTCATTTGTATATGTTTTTCATAATGTTCTACAATCTTCATGTCTTATTTATATTTATAATCATGTACAATCTTTCCCTTTACTGTCTTAATAAAGCATTACAATCTTCTCTCATAAAATTGTTTTAAATTTCTATTTCAATTCCCTTTTATATGTTCATGTAGAATTTCGAAATATTCCCATAAAATTAGTTATTAGTTGATAAAGCCATATAAAAAAACAATAGAATTTTTAAAACTTTTCTCATTTAAAAATTAATAGACGGACACTCTCACTTCTAATCTTTTGAAAAAAAAATTCATAAATTATTATTTCTAAAACAATATCTATATCATTATCTTTAACTTTGCCTTTAGAATAAACACAATGCTTTTTTAACGTTTTATTTTTTCACAGAACACTTATCTTACAAAGGTTTATAATATCTAAATCCTTTTTTTAGATATAGTAATGAGTTGTTTATTTCCCTGGTTTTATCATCACCCTAACATTACAAATACACATTTTATTTTTAAATTTTTTTCAATAGTAATGACATTTTCATTGATGTATTCAAATTTGAAAAGCGATCTTCTTCTAAGGTAGTTTGTTCCTTTTACTTTTCTCAATTTTTTTTGCAATATTCTTTTTGCAATAATATTTTTTTATCTTATACTTTTTTTATTTATTTTTAAAATAGAAATTAATATTTATGTGTGATATATATATGAAATTTTAATTTTAAAATTTATAAAATAGAAATTAAATGTTAATTTATTTCTCAAATAATTAATACTAAATACGTCATCATCATTTTCTATCATAATAGATTCACTGTAAAATAAAAGTCTCTCCAAGTACAATCCATCTTTTCCTATTTCTAGCCTCTCTTACCATATCACACCAATACTCTTATTTCATCTATTCATCTAATATGTGATCCTTTTTAGGTCATTTATAATTTCTTGGAATCAAGTTTGAGATTTCAACTGTCCATCTAGTATCATCTCTTCTAGAAATATTTAGAGCTCAACTCCATTTCAGTTTCTTAATTCTTTCAATGAAGTTAGTAACATCTGTTTGATCTCTCATCCATGTATTTCATTTTTAATCTTTTTTGTTATTCTTAATATGCATCTCTCCATACTTTGTTGAGTGGTCTAAAGTTTTTTTATTGCTCTTCTGCTAAGTCTTCAAGTCTCACATCTATAAGTAAGAACTGGTAAAAGACATTATATATCTTTTTTTAAATGCATAAGCATATTTCCTTTTAATATTGTTATTTCTACCAGAAGCACTCCAATGAAATTTAATTCTATGATTAATTTCATCTATTATGATTCCATCTGATGTAAAAATCTGAAAAAGGTATTTTTGTACTTGTTAATTTCTTATAACTCATCGTTATCAATCTTTATATTTTTCTTTTGAAAAATTCCATTGAACATTACTTTAATCTTTTTAATATTTATCTTGAATCCTATTTTTTTTTACTTTCACCTGATAACTTTTGCAACATTTTCTGAAATTCTAAAACATTATTTGCAAAAACAACTACATTATCTGCAAAATCTAAATCACTTAAATAATCACCATTTACTTTTACTCCTTTAATTTTCCATTTTAATCTACAAAATATTTCTTGAAATATTCTGTAAAAGTTTTTGAGATATGAAGTCACCTTGCCACATCATTTTCTATATTAATTTTCTTAGCATCATTATGTAATCTAATTGTTGCTTTACATTTTTACAAATATTCTTTCATTTCTAATTTGGAACTTTAATTATTTTATATATTTAAATAAATTATCACTAATAAATTAATACTTTTTAATACATTAAATTTGAAACAAAATTATACAAATAAATTTAATAATAACTTTTCAGTTTTAGGATAAAAATAGTTTATTTATATTAAACATTTTTGAATAATAAAAAAAAGGGGGCATATGATACAGACCTAATTTAGTACATTTAGATACATGATATACATGTACACATAAAAGAAACTACATTAGTAATCAGTTTATATATTGTCAAGGTCTAACAGAATCATTAAGCCATCGCAGGTTATAAGAATATAGTGATAACTGTGAACATATATATTTACTAGCATTTAGCAATGAATTTGTATTAGGTGTTTTAGCATTGATAAAGTCAGTTCTATCTGTATTGATTGTTTTTGTTATTGTGTTAGTTTTTTATTGTTATTGACTGCTGAGTTTTAGATGACTAGTTTTCTCATCTGTTTTTATATCTCATTTGGATTTTTAAACTCATGACTTATTTTTATTGCTTTGTCTGTTACACAAGTATTGCACCCATCATGTTTATAATTAAATAGTAATGACTTTTCTCATGAGACTGATTTCAAACTTTTGTTGTATTAGAATGACTTTAATTTTTTTACATTATAATAACCTCCCTTTTCTTCATGATAGTTTGTATATAATTATTTAATAAACCTCACACAAATATGTAATAATATTAAAATCACCTTTATTTATACTTTATATAAAACTCTTAAGGTATTTAAGTGGCTATCTAATGTCAAAATCAACTAATTTCTTACTGAACAGATGTTTCTGTCAACAAACTTGATATCATCAGCACAAAAAAGCATTCAAGAATCCTTAAACAACAATAATCTCTATTTAAGTTCAGTTATTACATTCAACATGATCTTAAAGTCTGAATGCAAAAGAAATTAGTTGATTTTTAAAATTAAATGTAACTATTTGAGTATCCTATAATTTCTATAAATAAATTAAATAAATGCATCACTAATATTGTATTATATCGGAAACGATATTTAACTAAACAATTATTTACATATTTTAATGTTTATTTGGAAGCAATGTTATTTTAAAATGAGTTTATTAAAAGCTCTACCTTGTTTATTAATATTATTCAAGTTTTAATATCATATTGATTGCTATGAGTGATCTGCTATGTTTGGTAAGGTCTCAGATGATTCCTGCACTATTTATCACATCTGATTTATTGACATAAACTTATGTATAGTGATTAATTAGATTTGTTTAAACCAAAATTGGTAATTTAAATGTCATAAAATTTGTAGAAAGAGGTATAACTAAATGTAACAATATATATATATATATATATATATATATATATATATTGTTACATTTAGTTATACAATATATATATATATATATATATATATATATATATATATATATATATATATTGTACCTTTTACTTAGCTAGATAGAGATGGAGGTGGAGTGACAGAGAAAGATATGCGTATGTGTAATAATTTATTTATCAGGGTGCCAAATTGTAACTACATTCAACAACTGCTATACCAACTTAAGATCATCATCACATGATAATTTCTAAGTCCATGAGGGAAGTTATCAAAATTTTCAAAAAAAAATTATAATTATTTAAGTTATAATAGAACGTTTTGCTCTCATCATTACTTTAGCAATTATTAAATATAAGTGAATCAAATGACAAATTAGTAAAAGCTGAAAACAACTCTTTACCTCAGACTCACTCTCCAAAGTTACAATTAATTACTTTTAAATGGTTAGGCTTTTCTCCATCATATCTCTACCACCAAACATGGCTCTTCATTATGCTATCTCTCAGACACATACAAGAGCAAAATGTACAATATTCTCATCTCAATAAATTCTTTAGTATTACAGTATACCAGTAATTATTTAAATAAAATACTTATTTACACTAAATTTTGATTAAGTCCTCATCAACTGGGAATGCCTTCAAATATCAGGAATGGAAAAGGGATTTCATGACCACTCATGACATTAGTCATAGTGCAATAAACTTGATGAACTAAAGATTAAATTTAAAATTAGATTCTTCTCTTAGATGTTTGCCACATGATCATTATATTTCAAATATAAGTAAATGTTTCAGTAGATTAATTCTTAAATCTCAACCAATGAATAAAAAAAGATATTAATTTAGTAGTAATATTTCATAAGAATATTTTGTGACACATCTGTACCGGAAAGCATGGAATATTTTCTATAATTTTTCTATATCAAATTTCTGGGATCAATGGATACCCAAGCATTAAAATACAATACCAAAGTTTAAATTTAAAACAAAATATTTATTAACACATTAGTGATAAATAATACAATATAAACACAAACATTATATCAATCCAATTAGCAAAACAAAATAATGAACTAATAATCACAAAACATATTTATAATTGATCTACATTGGCTACAGATTGCAAGGCCTTTCTGGGTTCATCTCATCTGGAATATAACCCTTGCCCAACATCGGTACTCTTAACCTCGTACTGGGAACAAATAACTCTTATATTATAGACTGTTAAATAAACTGTTTTGACCTGTGACTTATTAGTTTAAGATGCCAATTATTTTCTTTTCTGAACCATTGCTTCATCAGTACTAATATTACAATAAATATAATTATTATTAGAACAGTTAACTTTTAGGCCTTATTAAATCACATCAATATTTCTTTTTACTCCACTAAGGAATTCACGTATCTTAGAAATTATTTTCATTTTAGTATTTAAACCTACAACTAATTTTATAATCTGTTACTCCCCATAAACTTAATGCTTAACATTTCTATTCTATCATTTTATAATTTAAAAAGTTACATTCACACAACCACATGTGCATTGCATACTATGTCCCCAATATGAGTTTCTCTACCATTGTCTTACCAGTGTAGTGGTGACTTGCTTCAACATGAGCTGGGTGTGATGCACATTGCTTGTCTGGGTTTAAATTATTAACCTTAAATTTGGAATAATTATCAGTTCGATAACAAGCTCCAAGCTAAGCTCATCTATACTATACATCAATTTCTGAAATATGTTTTACTTATAATTCCCTAAAGCAAATAACTAGTTTCAACTACTTCATAATAACCCGGCAAAACAGTAAACTACATTTAATTCACTCTGTAATACCCTTATAAGAAAAAATAAATAAAGAAACAATATCTTGGTGACAGCATAAACATAAGTGGGCCTTCTACCTGAGACTATAATATATATATATATATGAGGATTTTGTCACTACACATATAAAAGGGTATGCTGAATCACCACATACTACAACCATATAAGATATTTATCTCTTATGAAGCAAACTAATAATGGAGCTGGGAATATTTTCTCAATCTCCAAACACCTTCAAATTTAAATACATCTAATCAAGAGAAAGCTATGCTCTATCTCAACCTTTGAGATAGCAAGAATTAAGCTCATTTTGAACAAACAAAGATCATTTGCACTCTTACTTAATCTAAGGGTGTTATATTATTGATGTATGAACTGATAATCTTAAAGCTAATCTAATGTGACTTAAGCATAAATTTTCATTAAAGCATTAATATTATAGACTAAGAAAAGGGCATCATTTATTTAGACACATCTTATCTTAACCCATTCACTCTTTAGGACATAGCAAACATATATATATATATATATATATATATATATATATATATATATTGCTTTATAGATGGATATGTAGGTGTGGCAGTAAATATATAGGTGAATCTAGATGTATGTTGGAAAAAAGAACTAAAGAACACTTGCTATTATTAAAACGTGCTCAGAAATCGAAACAAAATTGCATAGTAGATAATATTTCAGCATCTGTTTTTTACGACCATAATAAATCATGTATTTATCATTTTGACTTCAATTTTAACAGTGTAAAAATATTCCAAATTGAAAAAAATAACAATAAAAGAAAATAAAGGAGGCTATGCTAATATACAAATATAAACATGACTTAATTAACAGGCAAGCAGCAAACGTTAAGATCATGGAATTGTGGGGAAGTTAGCATTTCAAAGCTTTAGTTGACACAGATTACTGAGATAATCAAAAGTGCTCCTAAGTGGATAAAATTTTTTAATTATTTAGTTACTGTATTTACAAATATTCAGTTATATAATTATGTATATTGCTTTAAAAATACAGACATCAAATGTGTGTGTGTGTGAACTAGTAAGCATGCAAACATTAATTTAAAACTATTAGCATAGTAATATTGTAAACCTCTTTCACACTCCATTTTCAAACCTTCCATAAAATATATGGGCTAAAGTGATTAAATACTGAACAATATCAGGTTTTCTATTCTAACTGAAACTTAATACCAGGTCGAAATTTTTACACCTAATTAAAAACATATAATAAATGAAATTCAGCACATAGCATAATAAATAAATAATAATAGAGGAAATTTTTTGCTTAAAGTCTTTTCACACACTGCCCATCCTCGACTGTTTTTCCTTTGAAAACTTTGTCCATGTTTTAATGTACATTTTATCCTAAGGAAGTAAATATAAAGTCATGGCTTGGCAAATTTAAAGTATAACAAATTGCAACTTTATTTGTGACAAAATGAATTTTGAGATGCGTATTTAATAACATAGTTACATTGCTCATCAGGATCCTGGCTCTCTTATTAATTCATCCTGGAAAAGTATCATTCGCAATATCATTTACCTCATAGTCACTTATTAGTAGGGTTTAATTCTTCACTTTTTATGAATTAAATCATTTTCTGGGTTATTCCTTCTCTTTATTACATTTTTATCAATTCAAATCAAATATCTAGCTTAGACTTTATGCTCACTACTGCATATTTATAATATCTTTCATTAAATCTTCCATCCAATATTTCTTCCTTTCTTGCTGTCTTAACATCTCATTGGCTGGCTGAGAAGCAACCATAGGCACATGTGAGGGATTGGCAAACTCTCAATTTATTACTAATTTAACAACAATATGAGATTTATACAAAAATATTATTTACTTCTATTTCAGTTATTCTGACAGGTATTCTAAAATTTGCTGTTAAAAATATTTTCATATGAAAACATAAAGTTTTCTCGGATAACAGCAATTAATAATAAAAATATACTGCTCAAATTTGGTTTTTTTATCATCAATATAACACAGATACACAAAGCATTTTTTCTTTCAGTCTTCTATGCATTATTAAACACATCCATCTAAGAATCATACGGGAAACATTTTTGACAGAATAAACATCAGTAAAACTTTTACCTGAAATATCTTGTGCCGAGAAGATTGGAGTATCTGGGTTAGATGCAATACATTAGACATGATTTACTAGCTTTTGTTGTGATGACAATTTCAGTTATAATTAACTTCTGAAGGAGATTCAGTGTGCCTAGTGACGATTTTTTCAGATGCTCATTGCTAAGGTTTACAGCCTTGTTAAAACTATTACTGAAATAATAGTGAGCGTTAATAAAATTTATAATTACAACTTTAAACTATACTTTTAAATAATTCATAGGTCAGAAGATGGCAACCTTTGAAGCATATAACTTTGCCCCCCCCCCAAATAAAGCAAAATTTTAATTACATGCAAACATGACATGAACAATTTAGAGAAGCCACCTCCTCCAATGTATTGTCCCTTTTATAAACTTTGATTGTCCATCATCATCCTCCGACCTACCTAATTAATCATTGACCCTTGGTATTAAGTGCTAATTGGCTCATCAAATATAATTTTGACAATACTTATTCACAATGCAGCTTACCCTATGTAGTGTGCTCTAACTTTTCCCACTCTAAGAAAAAAATATGTCGAAATAAATTGAGAGAAAAAATTTTCCAATCAAAATAGTAGCCTAAAAATTTGATTTAAAATTCTTGAATGATTACAATTTTTGATTTGCTTAAAACTGATATGAAACAATTGTTCTCCCAATCCCCTTTCCATCAATATATTGCATGATATATAAAATTTGGGAATTGTTTTTCTAATTAAAATTTTATATACTGCACATCTACACACACATGCACACACATTTTTTAATAATCTACTTGTAGCAAATTTCAAATAGCCTTAAACCTATTTCATAGTTTCTTAACATTTTATAGCTATCCTCCCTAAATTAAATATTAAACAAGTGTTATTACAAGCAAGTTAAATTTCCCGTCCTTTTCATGTATTAAATTTTCACTTTTCAAATAATATTATTTATCCAATTCAACACTTAAACCTTTATAAATAAACATATTCACAATTTTGTTATATGTGGGAGGCCTACCTCCTTCCACACACTTAATACACTTATACATTAGACTTTTTCAATAAACTACAGATATAATTGTATTTATAGGTCGCACAACCACTATATGAAGTTTTAATTTCTTTAAAAAAAATTTCTTCTGAGTTTCATTGCCCTCAACTCATCGATCTTTGGTTTCTTTGATCCAAACCAAAGGTCATAACATATATATGTGTGTGTGTACATTTTGTAGAAGGAAATGAATCTTCACACATATACTATTGGATTAATATATTAAATTTATATGCATTCACCATCAATAAGTGTTTTAAAATCATAAATGAATCACTTATGCTTAGAGCTTAGTCTTATTTAAACCAACTCTTATTGATCATGATTAAATTAGAATTCTGATCTAATTATGAGCCTTATTGATATTTGAGTGCAATTAAATTTAATATATCGATCCAAAAGGGCATGTGAAAAGGCACACACAATCTTGGTAAAGAAAATTAATCTTCACATATGCGTTATTAGATAAATGTTTAATGAATATGCACTCACCCATCAAGAAGTGTTTTAAGTGCATAAGTGTAACACTTATGCTGAAAGCTTATTCTTATTTAAATGAATTCTTATTGACCATAATTAAATCAGGATTATATATATAGTTAAATTATTTATTTATATAAATTGCTAATTATATATATATATATATAATGGTAATCTTTTTAGATTTCAATAAAGATTGGATTTTTTTTTCAAGTAATTAATTCAAAGATAATTAGCTAATTGATATTGATCACTAATTGATATCCAACTATTTTTTGATAGATAATAAAATAAAAATGTAAATTATTCAAACTATTTCTTTTATTTATTGTTATTCTATTTATTAATATCAGAGTGGTATTAGAGCCTCAAAGTGACAGACTAAACACATTATTTAAATGTTTTAACTGAAAATGATCATAATCTAGAAATTAAAATAGAGATATAGTTATAACTGTACTTAAATAGAGTAAGAAACAAATAGTATTGATCCTGATATGTTAAGTATAAACAAAATCAGAAGATTTTTGTTGATATATTTCACTCTAGCTAAAGAGTGAAAAATATGTACAATTAACTAAATTATATAATTGTGAGTTTTAGTATAAAATATTTATCATTACACAAATAAATTGGCTTGAATTTAATAAGTGACAGTATTGAAGGTCATTATTAAGTTAAAAAATAAACTTTATAATTTTGAATGCCATAATTTAAAAATTTAGTCTACAGCTGCAAATATTATCACTCTATGATCTAATGCTTACTTTATTATTTAAATTTACATCATTAGTTTTAAAATAAAGTAAGAAGAGTAAATTGCTCTTTTCTGAAAAGTTGATGCTAATTCTTTCTTTCTCTATCACCCTAATATTTTTTTTATTAACATCATGTTAAACACATGTTTTTGTTTCTGATTTTTATAGTTCATAATGCAACTAAAACCAATATATTTTAATTATAATTTTGGTTAATAAATGAAATCTTTATATTCCAAAAAATTGTATTTTCATAATAGTAAAGATGAATATGTTTGGGAATAGTGTAAACTAGTTTAATAATAATAATAATAATAATAATAATAATAATAATAATAATAATAATAATAATAATAATAATAATAATAATAATAATAATAATAATAATAATAATAATAATAATAATAATAATAATAATAATAATAATAATAATAATAATAATAATAATAACAACAACAATTATATACTGACTATTTGTGGCAAAAGTTCTAAAGCAGTGACTTTCAACCTTCCTAATGCTGTGACCCTTTAGTTTCTAGTGTTTCGGCAACTCCCCCAACCTATAATTTTGCTATTTTATGAATCGAAAATGTGCGTTTTCTAATGGTGGGGTGACCCCTGTGAAAGGGTTGTTCGATCCTCAAAGGGGTCATGACCCACAAGTTGAGAACTGCTGTTCTAAAGGATATCATCAAGAGAAATATCATTTCAATTTAAACTAGCAGCTAAGAAAATGTTCACTGACAATTATAATTTTACATTTTGAGTATGAATATAAACAATTAATAATAAATAACTTCAAAATTTAGAAGACTTATCTTTTCATGATTGCTTTCAATAAATTGGTACCATATATATATATATTCAAATCACTAATCACACGATGTTCAGCAATATTTCCTGTGAACAAATATAAATTCTGAACTTCAAAGGATTTGAATTTTCTATCTATTTCAGTTTGCGATATGCATTATGATATTTTCTTTTATATATGCATATATATATATATACTTTATGTTCAAAGTATAATATATATTTATATATATATATATATATATATATATATACTTTATGTTCAAATATAAAAATTGCAAACAAAATTAAAGGTTAAAAGTTTTAATAATTTTTTATAAATAAAAAATAAATATCTATTATAAATGCACAGAATACAGTATAATTAATTATAAATGCAAAATATTTTTAAAAACTTTTTTAAAAAATGATTCTAAATTTATTTTAAAAAGGTAGTTTAAAAGCAAAAGGTGTTAAAAGTGGAAATAACATTATAGGAAAAGTAATTATAAAGCTTGCAAATAGATTTCAAGATTATTCTCATTCAAAAATATGAGCTTGCATTGGGTACTAGACAAATAAAATCGAATTTAGTGAAAATAATGGAGTTATATATACCCAATAAATCAGAGAATCCAAATGACAAAAGATGAATCAGAATTTTATTGATAAAATAGCTTCAAGCCATATAAATAATGCTGAAAATTATGTTGTTTTTTATTCTGCATTTTGTTATTAACATTATTTCTTGATCCTTCTAGTGTGTATTATTCTGCAAGTATTATGTGTCTGTTTTAATTAATTTTTATCTGCTAGTTCCAACACATCTACTATTCAAGAGGAAGATGCTGTTATCAGCTTCACTCTATCAAACTGGCAGAGAGCAGACCAAAATCCCATCACTGAATTACATGAAAGATGTTAACAACAGAAGAAATCATCCAAACATGTATCCACTATGTATACACCTTAGAAGAAAAAAAACTGATGTGCAGGGCTATAGGAAAAACCAGCCAACAAAACAAAACTTAATTAATAATTGCATATTCAAAATGAATGTGCAATAGTTATTTAAACTTTCATCCACCATAGCCATGAATGTCCAGTGTTACAGGAATAACCAGTCACCAAACCAAGACTTAATTGATATCTGTGCATCCCAAATGAATGTGAAATAGTGATTTAAACTATTGTTTTAAAAATCAATTTTACTAATATTTAAAGACTGATCCTGAACTTTTGAAAGAATAAGTATAAACTTTAAACTAATCTTTAGTTAATTATTGTCTTCTTTCTAATGAAATATATTAATGAATAGTTATTTACTTAATCTGTTTATGAGCAGGTATGATAAGAGATTGTAGTTTGTTTTATTTAAATATCCCACCACAATTTAATTGGCACTAATGGTAATAAATTAGTTTATAAAAGGCAATTAGCCTATAATTGCAATCTTTTGCCATGCTATTAAAGAGTGTATATTAGTTAAATTATTATTCCCACTTTATTTAAAAGATAAATAACAGGTTAAAGCAGTAAATTTATTAAATTGTGAATAGAGTTCAATCATGCTGCGTAGTCAAAATAGATTAAGTAATAATAATCAGCTTTAAGCTAATGCACATGTGTTTTGTGGATTTTAACTATAAATGAATACTCTAACTTTCCAAACAAAAGATAAAGTCTTTGTGAAAACATCGAATGAATCCATTTGTCCTTTCAACCCAAACTTTTAAATTTGGGCAAATCGTAAGTATTTGGAAATGAGAGCATGATAGATGGATTCATTTTATCTTTTCACAAAGACTTTCTATCTTTTTACAAAGACTTTATCTTGTGTTTGGAAAGTGAGAGTATTCATTTATAGTTAAAATCTACAAAGCACATGTGCATTAGTTTAATGCTGATTATTATTACAGTTTAAAAAACATCACGCTATATAAAATAAATATCTTAAAATAGATTAATGTTATATTGAATAGTCATTGGGTTGAGCTAATTATTTTTGTTTTGAGATATTATTGATAAAAATGAACAGCTGGTATCCATCAATGCAAGTTATGCTAGTTACATCTGATTCTTATTCTTATGTAATGCATAATTATTAGATGATTGTAACATCATTTGTAACTACAGATCCCTTACAATCATTATCTTATTTAAACAGTGATGTGCAGTAGATAATTAAATCCTAACATATGCCATCCATTTGTCTTTCATACATTGGGTAGTGATATGTATGTGACTTCTGGTCACATATGCTATATATGCTATAGAATTTAATTTCTATCATAGGCATATAATCTTTTCATATATGCATTCTTATATAATTATTGTAATACAGATGTGAACACCTGCAATTTACAATTATATTTCATTACTTATTGCATACTAATATCATCATCTGTAATTTATCACAACAGACAAGTAGTAAGATAAGCATTAATTTATAAGCTTGAATCAGTTAGCCTATACACAGCACATATGGAAATTAAGAGTAGTTAAGTATCTATGCAATAGATTGAAATACAGTCAAACAATTAATGTTAATACTATTATAAAATAATATCAATTGTTTAAAATTTTTATATTACCATATACTATATCTGTGCACAATTAAAGTTAAATTAATCTAATAAAATTTTAAATGTTTATTTATTTTAAATTAATTTATAAATTAATTAAGTAAAGTCGTGTGTGTGATTTGTGTTGTATATACATTGTTGTCTCATTATTTTTGATAATTTGTAATCTTTATTTGCAATCAATAATTTACATAAATAACTAGGAGTCTCGTTTTCTTTCTGACCATAATAGACTTAAAGGAATGTGTTGGTATTCTGTAATATCAGAATGTGGATTGCACATGTGGATTAACCTTAAGTGGTTTGCATGTGGTATGTGCAATTCTGGCAGTTACAATGTATATATAACATAGCTATTACCTTTACTTAAAGAATAAAATAGATGTATAGACAAATATAAAAGACTGTACTAACAAGAAATTGTTAAATCTCTAAAAAAGTTTCATGCTAGTAAATGCTTCAAATATGTATTGATTGGTTTATTTCATGAAAATATCTAGGCTAAGTCAAGGTTAAACCTTTTATTTCTATTTAAACTATTGGTTTAATTTTATTATATTTAATAATTTTAAAAGATAAAGCAAATTTATATATTATTCAGGATATACTCCATTATATATTTATTTTATAAAATAATATATTAAAATAGTAAATAACATTTTTTTTATTGCATACTGTAGTGAAAATAAATTAAGAATTTATTTATAAATTAACTGTTTGTTAGCTATATTTCTTAATATCAAACTAAATTTGTTTTAAACTGGTATTTAGACACCAGTGTATACTTAGAAAAATATCCTAATTAATTATTTTAGTCATATAAAGCTGTTCATTTCAATGAATGAACATTTATTTATTTATAAGATCAAATCTGTGATCACTTAAATATTTCTATTAGTAAAATATAGTTTTAGATTATTATTCTTGATTAAATTTTTTCTATATAACGTTCTGTATTTGATTAATATTGTATGTTCATAAACTGAAAACGTTATTGCTTACTCTGATTGAGTTTATAGCTGATTATAAAGAATATAAAAATATGTGTATGTTAACAGATTAATTGCTATGACTAGAAACTAGATAACATCCGGAAAAAATGTTTTTTCAGTAAGTGTGTGTGTATAGTTAAAAATATTTTAATTTTCTCTAAACTTATATCTAATGCCACTTTAATATTATTTTGATGTAGTAGTAATATGCATTTAATTAGCCAACATAAAGCAGCATTATCATTAGTTAATCATCATCATCAGATTGCTTTATTGTATTACATTTTTAGAGCACCAACATTTGTCTATATATATATATATATATATATATATATATATGTAAGTACAATTTTTTATTTCATTTCTTTTTTGATAGCTTTTCTTGACATTCTGATATTTCCTATACTTGGAAGAAAATAATTACCAAAATAATTTTGTAGATAAAAATATAAAATTGTAACTCATGTCATGAGCCACTATATACAAATTGGAAGATAATTTAAACAATAACATGATTAAGGTTAGAGATATGCATGAAATAGTAGTTGTGGAGATGAAAAATGAATGATACCATAATTACAATAAAATATTCCAAAAATTACTTTGCTAAAAGATTGTTATCCAATGACAATCAAATAAACAAAGTTAACCTAGTAAAAGTTATATCAATGTATAATTAAAAATAAAAACTGTTACTGAGAAATAATTTGCCAGCTAGTATACAGTAGCCAATTTGTTGTAGTTATAAAAATTATGAATGAAATGTTCATAAAAATATATTAAGATAAAAAAAAATGAAATTATTTAAAAAATGGATGAAGAAACAGATTAAAACTAAAAAGTAGACAAGAAGAAACAATTGGGAAAAAATATTGGTCAGAAACAGAAAAAATATGATAGGAATGATATAAAGAAAGCATTGAAAAATGAGAAAAATTCTGGAATTTTAAAAAGAAAAAAAGAATTAAAAAGGAAAATTTGATTAAAAAGATATGGATAAAAATAGTGAAGCATATTACATATTTTGGAAAAAAAATTTGCAAACCTAATGGCAGTATTATAGCTTGATCATATTGTTGTTTGAAATGTGACTAAAAAAAACATATTTTTATTAAAGAGCCTACAGTTGATATATTGACAAAGAAAAAACTTATAGTACCACCATAGAAAACATTCAGATTTCCCTACCCATAAATTTATATATAGCTGTGGAAAGTAGTAAATAAGGGGCCGAAAAAAATCCAGAGTTAATGTAGAAACTGAGATTTATTGTAAATTAATGAAAAACTGGAATAAATTTATATTGAAGCAAAAAATATAAGAGAATCAGAAATAAATTGAGAGACAGTGGACAGATAAAAATTTGATGTTGAAAAATTCTCAAATTCATAAAAAAGAATTTCAAATGGATGCAGTTTATGAAAAAGATAATTAGAAAGCATGACCAAGAAATTACTCATGAAAGAATATAAAAATTATAGAAAATCAGTAAATGGGAATAATACTATATATAAGTATTATAAATATGACAACTCTATCAGGCATTAAATATGAATGAATAAAAAAAACATAATTGCAAAATTATAAAATATGTAATGCCAATTAAGATGAGTCAATGAACTGTCCAAAGCATTAACACTATGTGGTTGATCATTTATAAATAAGATCAAAGTTAAAGTGAAACAAGTCACCTAAAGTTTAAATTCTAAGAAACACTACAAAAAATTATATTTTATTAAAAAAAAATAAAAATGAAAAATTTACCTAGTTTAAACCTGACCTTTCTAAAATATTTACCATTAAGTTTGGAATAAATATAACTGATCATAGAATACTTTCAGAATAAATTATGATATAGAGAAAAATTTGATGACAACAATCATTCAAGCTATTATATTTTATAAATGAAGAATAAATGTATTTGACAATATTGTGGCCACTGATAGAATTAAGCATTCTCTTTACAAAAAAAAAAACGTGTTAGTAAAAAAATTATTTTACACTGTTTTGGAGTTGAGAACATCTGTATATAATAAGTATCTTAATAAATTTTAAAAAAATATATGTGATAATAGGCACCATCATTTTTTAGGACAAATGTTTTGTGTTTTTAGAATTTAAATTGTCTAAACATTATACATTCTTTACAAATGGAAAAACAAATGGCATAATTGAATGTATTAATTTATACTATAATTGTAAAGTTAATTTTTAGTCTTACATAAAAATTAAGTTTTCATTTTTATCAAGACAAGTAGTTAGATAGGCAAGTAGATGGGTGGGTAGATGGATACATTTATATAAACAGATAGATAGGTAAATAAAATATAGGCAAAAAGTAAAATAAATGAATGGACAAACAAATGCACAGATAGAGTGATTGATTAATAAGAATTTATATCTTTGATTTTAGTGGTGTAAGATTCATAGTCAATGGACATCTATTTTATTCTTTCACTTTTTCATTACAAATGACTATGTTGAATCTCTACATTCTCCATCTGTATTATCAATAAGAAAAGATGGATTTTTTAGAGTGATCATTATCTACCCATTCTCTAGTTAGTACAAGGTTTTTAGTCTGGGATTGCTTATCATTATATTTTCTGATTATTTCACTGCTATTCATCTCATGTAAAGTTTCTCTATCTTCCCCCATGTGAGTCCTCCTACTTGTGCTCAGCTCTCCTCCAAAAAATTTACACATTTATTAAAATAATAATAATAATAATAATAATATAATGATGATGGTAATGATGATAATAATAATAATAATAATAATAATAATAATAATAATAATAATAATAATAATAATAATAATAATAATAATAATAATAATAATAATAATAATAATAATAATAATAATAATAATAATAATAATAATAATAATAATAATAATAATAATAATAATATAATGATGATGGTAATGATGATGATAATAATAATAATTATAAAATAAAAACAAAAATTGATAATTATTCTGATGATGTACTAATCATTCCACAACACGTTTGGAAAGTGGTTTGTATTATCATTACTTTATTTCTCTTTACAATAAATTCTAATTTAATTATATTTAAGTTTATTATTTTTATTTACAAAACTTCTATTTTCACTGCAAATTTAATTTTATAAATAGTTAATTAAATTATCTAATTTTTTGTCTATTTAATCTAATTTAAAAGTTCATCCTATTAAACAAAAAAATTATTTTACTATTTTATTTTATAAATTATTTTTATATATTATTTTAATATTTCACTGAGTTAAATTTTTATATTATTACAAATATTGATCCCCCTCTCCGTACAATTATTTTTATAAAAATATTTATTTCTCTACTGTTTTAAAACTGTTCAATAATTAAATCTCACAGTAACTTAAATAAATAGATAAAAATGTATTTAAATTAAATATACTGTTGTGTAGGTCTTCTTTCTTGAATTCAAGAATTAATAGACAATTATGACATCTCCAATAATTTTCTATCCATAGTGAGGATTAATACCAGGGCCGGCGGAAGCGGGCATGCAACGCATTTGCATGCGGGCGCCTAGTACCCAGCGCCAGCTCTGATTAATACCTTTTAAAAGTTGTCTCCTATATCTAGATATTCTGTTATTTATTTATTTGTCTAATTTTATTCTATTGCACTTATTTCTTTTAGATAGTGCAGAGTGGACAAGTAGTAATAAAAAATAAAACATTTTAATATCAAAATTTAGTTTTATTTGGTAAGTAATTTTGAAATTTTGTTCATGCTTCACAACCCAAAGTTCCTACTTAACCATTTCCATGGAGAGTATAGGCTTAATTAGATATGTCAAATTAATTCCCAGGATTTTTTATTCTTGTTTATAACAATTTTATCATAAAGTATATTGAAAACAAATCTACTTTAAATCATAGCAGTAGAAAAGAGTAATATTATTTATAATGAAATGAAATTACCAACGAATGATAATGATTAAGACTTTCTTTCAACAAATGACAAAAATTTTAACATCTACCAAAACTTTATGTTGATAATGAGTCATAGTGTGAATCATTTCTAAGACTAGTAAGAAGTCCAATGTTTCACTCAAGTTCAAATTCCAGATACTTCTGTAGGATGTTTTTTCCAATAAAAATGGTGGCTTACCTATGTTATGGTATTCTCTAGACTTAAGTTATTAGTAATAGATTCATAGAAATGTTAACACATAGACAATAAGAAACATTAAGAGAAGATGCTATGAGTATGAATTTAAAAAATGTTTACTAGAAATGTTAAAATCTATAATCAATATTTTCAGTATAGCATGGTAATTAAAATAATTTATTTCTAATAAATTATTAGCACTAAATTCTAAAATAATTTACTTGGTTTGAGAAGAAATGCAAAAACAATCAAATAATGTTAATGATCAAATATTTTTCTAATCTATTACTTGATTTCAAAATTGTTTGCCAAAATATGTTTTGACAAAAAGCATTTAATATAAAAATGTATCATTATAAAGATAGATACAATTATTAAAATAATATTTTTAAAAATCATTTTACGTTATTTTTTTTAAAAAAGTTATATTTTCTAGAGTAAGTAGAAAAGTTATTCTTTTTACAAATTTAAAACTATTAATTCAAACAGTTCATATGTTTATACATCGTTATAAAGTATTTAAAGTTGTAATAGTGAAAAGTGAAGTCAGTTTTGTAAAATCATGTTGATAGAAATTATTTAAGATCAGACACCTGGAACTTTTTTATCGCAAGTAGTTTTTATGAAGCTCTATTAAAAGTAGTTAATTCAAACTAAAAAAAAAATATTTGCATTTCTTAAGAGAATTATAAAAATATAAATTCAGGATTGAAAAATATAAGTTGCTGCATTTATATATGTAAACTTGTCTGTGAAGTATAAAATAGAATGTAGAATGATTCTAAAATTGACTTATGATAAATGTTTTATATTGCTAATATTTTTTTCTATTACTAATACTTTTTTATCTGTAATATATCCAATATGCGTGACAAAAATAAAACATATTTAATATTCCCTATTCTTTTTCATACCTTGGAAAGTCAATATTTAAAAATATAAATAAACATTACTTTCGGCAATAACATCTATGAGCTAGATGAATAGAATCAAAAGCGCAAAAGGAAAAACATTTAAAAATTCTGATGTACTGATTGAGAACAATATTAAAACTTTAGTGAGTCCTAAAAAAATCCCATTTGTTCTAATAAATCTGTATAAAGTAATATGATTTAAAACATGACAAGATGTTAGTAATATAAACCAATGAGAAAAAGACAGATCTTATTTACACTTATTTTTAAGAAAAGAAAGTTTTATATCAAATATAGCTTGACAGATGGTTATAATCACTTAAACATAATTTTTTTAAGTAACAGAGACATATTTTAAGTGAATCATTTCAAAATAAAAAAGATAATAAAAAAATAATTCAAAAGTTTAACATATTTTTAGAAATGAATTTACAGAATAGTTCAAATTTATTAAAAATGGAATTAAATATTTGAAAACCAGGCACTCTTCACAAAACTAGGAGCTTAATTCTAAGTATAGAGGATTTGAACTCAGTTATTCAAACACCCTTCAACTATCCACACTATCTCATATAACTGATATACATGCCCATACACATGCAGAAAAGATAAATTATCATCAATATACATTTTTCATGCTAAACCAGCACTCATAAAGTTGGTCCAGATTATCATCTCCCATACATATATATAATCAGTGCTCAGTTTATATTAAGATAGAAAATATTCATACTTTAATACCCATGTTGACTTCAAGTCACTCTGACCCCTCATGTATAGGACCTTATCCATTTAAATACATAGAAGAAGGGTGGACAGCATACAATCTTGATGTTTAAATATTTGAAAACCAGGCACTCTTCACAAACCTGCGAGCTTAATTGTAAGTATAGAGGAAAATGGAATTACAAAAGTTTTATAATAATTAACATAAGCACTAATATCTTATTGATAATCTCAAAATTCTTTTATTTTTAATTAAATAAAACTTTCATACTTAATTCATACAAATCATACACACGTTTTGTTTAGCTTCACAAACTAACAATGATTTAAATAAAGCATTCTATTTTTTTTTTCATTTGTAGAGCGATTTACAAAACTATTAACTGTATCGGAGTTAATAATGTAATAATTTAATTGTACTAGTTGCTTGACGTTATATTTATAATGAAATGATAATATCACTATAAAAATAATATTAAATCACTTTAAAATTCACTAAAGCCTATGAATCTGTGATATAACTCAGATATGAGAGCTAAAATAAATTAAAGTTAAAGAAAAGCCAGCAATAAAAAATTATTTATCTTTTTATTTAAATTGCTTAAAGATGTATTGATAGCATTTTTAAATAAAAGAACATTCTGTATTGCATGAATATGACAAGATATAAATATAATTCTATAAAAATTATTAAATAAATGTAATTTACAAATGCTGTATTTTTAACTAATGCATTCATTGGATTTAATAAACAAATTAAATATCCAAATAATTCTTTATTAAGTTAGAAAATATTACATTTTTTTCTTATTTTAAATAAATATTTTAAATTTTACAAAAAGGCAAATATATTTTCTATGTTTTATAAATATGCATGAGAGTTTATTCTTTTTTCCTTACTTTGAGCATCCATAAAATCCTTTATTTATTTAGCCATGCTGAATTTTAACATTTTATGAAAAAATTGAAATTTCGGAACATTTTGCTGTTATTTTGATACATCCATATGTCATATTAGAAACTAAAATAGACCATGTTAAAACAAATTAATTTTATATTTGCCTAAGAGATTATAAGTTGATTATTACTATTTTGTATAATCAACTTATGTAGTGAATGTGTAGTCATGGAATTCGTATTGAGAATCAAATATGAATTTAGGATTAATAGAAGAATCGCTAATGATAACATGGACTCAAAAATAGAAATGTCTTAAAACCACATACTAGAAAAGCTAAATAATAAAGAGAAAAAAGAGTCATCACAGATAAATATAAAAAATATCGACATTTTAATAACTGTTATCAGCATTTGATATAAAAGAAAAATAATGAAAATGTTGGAAAAAAACATTTAGATGTATGAACACATCTCTAAAATAAAAATCAGAATTCTATGAATGTAAATGAAGAATAAAAAATTAGGTAGCTTTTGTATTATGTTAGTAATATTAAGAATTTTCAAAATACCATAGATAGTTAAAAAAAAAACCTAAAAATGAAAAAAACAGATTCAACTATTTTGTACAAAGCAGGTGATCTAATTTATAAAGTAAAGACTTATTACATGAATATTCTTAAATAAAAAAAGAAAGGGACATCACTAATGAGATAAATAAATAGCATTATTAAAACAAACATGTCATTAAAAAATCTATAAAAATGAAATAGATAATAGGTTATTTGAAGTAATTATATATATAATATTCAAATCACCTTCCAAGACATTATCTTATTTCATCAACATCCTCTGTGAATAAATATAAATCCGAACTTCAAACAGCTGACTCTAAGGGGCACTCTTTTGAGTTAGATATTTGAAATTCAATCTTATATTTATTTACTTACAGAGGGCATTACTTAAACAATATAATATTTAGGAGGGTGATTTGAATATTTCCTATTTAATTTTCAGCTAATGATATAAACTAGTATTTAATATATATATATATATATATATATTAAATATATATATTTAGTATAGATATATATATATATATATATATATATATATATATATATATATATTGTCTATACTAAATGTAATGCAATTATAAGTGACTTGAACTCAGATTTTCAAGCTCCCTACATATATTCAATCCATCTTATTCAACCAATACACATGACTATATAAAAGATAAATGATCTCCAACATATGTATTTTATGCAGAACCATTCATCAGTTAGTCCAGAACACCACCTCTCACTCATGTGTACAATCAGTGCTCAGTTTATATTAAGAGAGCAAATCTTCTTAATGGACAAGGACTTTAAACATTTAATCTTCAGATTTTCAATAAAATGGATGGCAGAAACATTGGTGAATGGAGAAGTTTGACAATTTGCTCTCTTAATATATACTGAGCCTTGATTATATATGTGTGTGGAAGATGGTGATCTGGACCAAGTGATGAATGCTGGTTCAGCATGAAATACATATATTGGAGCTCATTCATCTTTTTCACATGTATGTAGTCATGTGTATTGATTGTATAAGATGGATTGGATAAATATAGGGAACTTAAAAAGTCTGAGTTCATGTCTTTTATAATTACATTGTCTAGTATAGACAGTTTTTCACACATTCATATATTACACATTCAGCTTGCATTCTAACCATCCCTCTTCTGTATAATTATATAGGAAGGGTCAGATTGATTTAAGGTATCAATATGGATATGCCAATAATATTGGCATCATCAAAGACTTTGAGCAGTCCATCATTGAATTTTTAATGAAATGAATGGCTGAAGAGTTGACTGGTGGAGAAGATTGAAGCTTGTCTATTAAGGCTTGAAGATTTGCTCTCAATATAAACTAAACACTGATTATATGTGTGTGAGAGATGGTGATCTGGACCAACTGATGAGTGCTGGTTCAGCATGAAATACATATATTGTAGCTCATTCATCTTTATCACATGAATGTAGTCATGTGTATTGGTTGTATAAGATGTATTGGAAAGATGTATGGAACTTGAAAATCTGTTCAAGTTCCTTATAATTACATTATACCTATACTGTAATGATAAATGGTGATAATAATGAGCCTTTTAATTTATGGGTCCTGAAAATGGAAGCATCGAATTCTATAATGATATATATATAAAAGGATAGCTATAATCTCTAATAGAAATATAAAGGAAAAAAGCTTTGCCAATCTCTGTAACAATTAACATGAGGTCTGTAAAGTAATGAGACTTTATTTCTTGAAGTTGTTTATATGGCAATATTTATTAATAAGTACAAAAGCTTTAGATAATATATTCAGGAATTAAAGGGGCATTTTATTAATTGTAAAATATATCTAAAGATCAAATATTTTTTAATTTTAAGAGCAAATATAATATTGAATTTATAGGCATGATATGTGACTAGAATCTATTATGATAAGTAAGATAAATAAAACAGAATACAAGTTAAATTTTAAAAACAAATCATTTACATCTTTAGAACAAATGATAGTTTTATTAACTTTAATAATTTAACCTTTGTTATAATTTGTAATTTATTGTTATGTTTAAATGAAAAAAATAAATATCAAGGTAAATCCTTTTTATAAGTTTCTGTTGAATATCTAGAAAATGAAACTAAATGAAATGATACTGCTAGTTAGCTATCAAATGCATTAAACTTTACATTGGATTTATTATTATATACATGTTTCTTAGATACTTAACCAAATGCTTATATCTATACCATTCATGCCAAGTTATTTACACAACATATACTTTATGTCTCAACCAAACGACAAGTTAAACACTTTTTATCAGCTGTAGCCTTAAGTACATATTTTAAAGATGTATATTCTTTAATTAAACAAACATGAATGTATTACCTATCTATTTCTATGTAATTATGTATGCTTAAACGTTAAATGATAAGGAATTTATCCTCAATTAAATATATCCAAGAAAATCTAATTAAAGTACTCTTTTAGTACAAAATAAATATAAACTCTAACGATGCAATAAGAAGGAATTAAAGCCAAGTTATCTCAAAAACATAGTATTTAAATATCTAAATATTTTAAAATATTATTTCCAATATTTGATAATCTTTGTTTTAGCTTTGCTAATATATATATATATATGTGTGTGTGTGTGTGTGTGTGTGTGTGTGTAAGATACAAACAATTTTTCTAGTTCATTCGTGCATGCATACTAATTTGTTATGTATATGCACATATAAAAATATTCAATTCAAAATATATTAATTTACCTGATGCTTCCAGTAATTTTTTTGGGAGTTCTAAATATAAAAACAGCATAGCAATAAAACATACATATAAAAAATATCCAGCTTTTACTAAAATTCAACTAAAAGTGTAATATTTAAAAGTCTCTATGAACAAGTCTTTTGTCTTGATTTTGTCATGGGTAACAAGAAATTCAAAACATTTTAAATGCAATTAGAATTCTATTAGAATGATTTTTAACCTTACATAAAAAAATTCTATTGCCCTTGTTTTTTAATCAAAAAATGATCAAACACTTCTTGGAATATTATAGTTAGTCAAACCCATAGGTATAAATGACTGTTCCTTGAGGCTACCTTCAATAGTGGAAAGATTATTTTTATATGTAGAATGATCATTATTTTTTTAAGAATTTTTTTTTGTGTGTGTGTGATTATTGTTGAGATGATTGCTATTTTCATTGAATGTAGATAAAATCATGGTGAATACATTGGCAGTACTCTGGAAAAGGCTTATACAAGATACCACACCACTTTATTGGTTATAGATAGACATCTTTATGTTTAGCTCATCAATATATATTTGATTTTATCAGCAAATAAGTTGTTTGCATCTTTGAAAAATTGTTTTAGAAGTAACTTTAATTATATATATATATATATTGAAGCAGTCGATGTCTAATCATCATCGAGCTTCATGCTTCACCATTTACACTAACCTCCTGTGGGGCCTGCAATTCAGACCTCATCATATATAGGTGCCATTCACCCACACACTGTAGACATAATTATCCAAGGAATTTATAAAATTATTTAGTAAAGTTAAACAGTAGTGTGCATGTTGCATATATATATATATATATATATATATATATATATGCATATACTGTATTTACTATATATATATATATATATATATATGTAATACACAAATCAATATATATATCAAAATACAGTACAATTTATATAAATTATATTCTTTTAGAAGTACTTTCGACTATACACTTTGTAGTCTTTATCAACTATATAACGTTGAATAATCAAAACGAGACAACCCTTAACAATACCCATAGTTCAATTCAGATTTCCCACAATTCTGTTATCTTAACATTTGATGACTGGCGATTCATTAACATTTGACGATTTCTTGAAATCAACATAGCCTCTTTTATTTTACATTTATTATGACAATGTTCAATTTGAATAATTTTCATATTTTTATAATCAAATTTAAATCCATATTGACAAGATTTATTATAATCAAATATAACAGATGATGAAGGTTTATTTACATCTGTTCCATATTGATTCTCTTTTTGAATTCTATTATATAAAAGCATATGTTCTTTTATTCTCTTCTCAAATGTACACTTAGATTCACCAATGTATTGTACGCCGCATCCACATATCAATCTATATATAATAGAATTTTGATTAAACTTTGAATTTTGAATTTTAGAATTATTAAGCAATCTATTTATGTTATTTGTAGAGAAAAAAAAGCAATATGACACAAACCATTATAAATTTTCCTAATAAACTTGACCTGCTCATCTGATATAAATGGCATTGAAATCCATTTCATTTTGATATTTTTATTTTTAATTTTATTATAGTGTTGATTTCTTTTAAATCCTTTAATAATATTAGCAATTGCATTTTTATAATAACCAATTTTCAACAAGTCATTAACAAATAAATGTACATTTTTAATTTTATCACTAGAATATTCTAATGATAAGAGTGATAAAATA